>DWNE01008372.1:0-11566 GCA_018249875.1 Cecropterus toxeus | reverse complement strand
GCCGAAGATCGGGCTCAGTGGCGCGCCTTGGGAGAGGCCTATGTCCAGCAGTGGACTGAGATGGGCTGATGATGAAGGTTACGATGTCCGGTTACGTAACGTTGTTTCGTTACTGTAAAATCTTTCTGTTTTATACACGTACTGTATAATACCAGAATTAAATTAAACGGTTTATTTATATTACTTTGGAGATCAATACAAAATTTTAAACAATTTTATATTTATAGTTGTAAATATAGACATAGTCAGTGTCAAGTTTCAGGCCCATAGCAGCTGTGTCGAGTTGTACTCTATGCATAATTATTCATAGCAATACATCTGCGATGATTTGATATTATGTATATTACGCGGTACGTGTTATGAGGACACTCAGAGAATGCATTTGCTTTGCATATATCATTGCACTTTATGAAGAATGCTCGTTATATTTGGAAATGCTCACAAACATTTATGAATAATACAGATCACCAGCTAATACTAATGTGAGCACAATGATTTAAATCATGAATATACATCTA
Source organism: Cecropterus toxeus (assembly GCA_018249875.1). Classification (NCBI taxonomy): domain Eukaryota; kingdom Metazoa; phylum Arthropoda; class Insecta; order Lepidoptera; family Hesperiidae; genus Cecropterus; species Cecropterus toxeus. The sequence goes on along the minus strand of DWNE01008372.1, from coordinate 11,048 downwards.
AATATATATTTTGTTTTTTAATCAGAAAAATAAGTGGAGCAATAACAATTTTTTTAAGAAATAGGTAACAAGTTTATTAGATGGTAAGTGAGCAAGCAAACATGGTAACTAATGCCAATAAACACCGAAAACTGCTCCCGATAAAATTGAATTTCTACTAGCTTGATTCAAGCTATACAAATGCGTTTCTATTCTTGACTAATGGCTTCTACACACTATTGCGGCGGTTCATGCCATAAAAAGCCTTACAAAGCCGCGTAACATCGTTTCCATAGTGACAGTTGATTTATTGTATACTTAGTGATTAGTTGATAAATGAAATCCTCATATCATCACCAACCAATGAGCGCACGACATTATAACATGAATACTAGAAGCAACCTGAACTTGAAAGCTGCGAAACTGGCAGTACGGCCGGTAGCTACGGTGGTGGCATAGTGTGTGTATCTTAAGAAGGAATGCTTTACACACAGCATAATATAATTTAAATATTGAAAAAAATATTCAGCGTATGGATATTTATATCTGATATGTTTTAGAACCTAGTATTCAGGCGTTCTTACTTAGTCCTCAGGGTTAGAAAATTTTCTCTGGCTGATCTCTGAAAGGACTTAAACTTATCTAAAGTCGATTGTATGAATCCATTCCATCCACCCAAGACCTTTAGATAGAACGCTTTATATGATTTTAAGCTGATGTTATCGCGGAATTGATACATTTTAATATGTTCCGGGTACTCACGATATACGGTTTTGAATTTTTTTTGCCGATATTTTGACCCCGTTACATGGATCGTGGTCACGGCAAAACTGCCGTATCGGGAAGAAACATTTGACAAGCACAACTTGAGTTGTCGATCTATGTAATTGGACGAAATACCGGCAAAAATAAATTAAAAAACTGCATATCGTGAGTACCCGTTTTTAAAATGATATTAAAATGAAATCACGCTAGTTTGTTACTTCCGTTTCAAAAAGAACCTATTAGTTTAACGATAGTATACAGGGTGTAAATGACAGCGTACGGAATATTAAAAATAACAGATTTTGGTAGTATTTCAATACTACTGCACAATGCAACATGAATATTAAAAAAAACACACACATATTATTGTTTTTCACGAAAACCAGCAATAGGTTTAAATAATGTAATGAATTCGCTATCAGCTGTTCGACGTTCGGTCAATTACCTCGCGCGTTGTTCATAATACATTGCGCGCTCAAAAATGACCAACCCGGGAACCATTTCCGAGGAAATTTAATGAGTTATTTTTTGTTTATTTAGTGTCACAAATCTACCATTTAAGGTTTCGGTACGGTGTCATTTACACCCTGTATAAATCTTCCGAGACTCGCTAGCGATGCAGCGGACGACTAAGGCCACGCCTAGAACAGATTAAGGTCACGTTCGAGGACCCGACAGCGCGACAATGCGACGTGATTAACGTAATGTCAGCGCTTTTGCGTTTTGTACGGGATTATCTCGTCGTGTGTCACGTGTCACTTCAGATTTGTTTAGCGAATGTCTTATTTATGTTCACTTCGCATTTGAGAAATGTTTCTGAAATGTTACACATCATTTGGGATAAATTATTGTGTACTGTGTTCTAATTATTATGTCACAACGTATCTGTGCATTAATTATGTCTAATTGAATGTACGCGTAATTATTATTTTGGTATAACTTGATTCAATAAAACTTCAAAAAATATGCCCTTTTTCACATTAGGAGAGCGGAGTTAGTGGGAACTTATGGTAGGGGTAGACACACAGGAGCATTAACAGATTGTCAGTTGCAATATTTTCTTACACTACCACGAAATAGGAACACGACCTCAACTGAGAAGATCTGGCAATAAAACTCAGTGGGTTTGTCTTATTTCTTTATGTATATTTTTTCTTTAAACATGTTTGTCTTTTACAAGGGCAATAAAAGCTAGCCGTACATTTGACTAAACTAGAAGATTGCTTTAACAGGCAGACAGTAAGAGCTTACACGTAGTACATCAAATGAAGGACGTAAAATATAAACATAACTGAAACATTGTACATACCTTCGTCACATCATACATAATCCTTAAACGTTGATGAACGAATATAAATCAACTTCAAGACTAACAAATACTAGGATAAAGTTTTATCCAAATGTGTGCGTATGCTCTGAATATTTTAGCTCATGTTAGCCACATGAGATGTTCAAGGCTAATGTGTCCTACATATTTTATTGTCAGCTTAGAACCGCATAATCCTGTGAATGATGTCTTGTGAGACAGATCTGCGTGAATTACGCAAAGAAAGTTTTTGGGATTTTTACAATGAATTTGCTAACACATATCTCGTTTTATTTGTATGTACCGATAGTATAGTTTAGCCACATTTCTAGTTTGGCTCAATTATGTATGACTATCTTAGTCCTTCTAAGTAGCAACGCATCTGTGACTTCAATATACCCCTTGTTCTATTTAAAGTCGCTTACGGCTATAGCTTTTTTTTATTTATTTATTTTAATAAATTACAGTAACAAATGTTTTTTACTTAACTTCTGCCAAACTGTCGGCTAATTTGTCGGCAATACATACAGTTCTCGTGGTCTAAATCTAGTCTAAATATAACATTAATTGAAGGAAAAATACCTTTATTAAGTTGAAATTACAAAATATTAATTAATTTAACAAATATATACATAGTAAAAAATAACTTTAATTTAAAAAGAAACATATTACCAAATTAAATTAAATATAAAAAGCTGCATCTAAATTGCTGTCCTGAGGAACACTTCCCAGAATGCTGGCAACATTACCTCTTTGAATAGACAGGTTAATTCGTTGACCGAAGTATGTACCAGCATTCTGATCGTTCGTTGACTGTATCAAACGTTTGGACAAATGCTTAAAAAATAATTTAGCATTTAATCCCCACGGTCCCATGGTTTCAACGCCAAATGCCAGAAATATGTAATCTTTAATTAGATCTCCATATTTCTGGCACTTGCGAATTTCAGCATCGGTCGCCACGACACCGGCTGCCCTGGAAGAGATACTAATATGAGAAGGTGCCATTGTGTCAACGCAAGTAGCGTCCCACACAAGACACCTCCCATTCTTCCAGGGGATTACAGTTAATCCGTCAGGCCTCTTGCCATCGCTACGTACTAAACCATTCGGTTCTAATTGAGCCGGTACGTTGGCAGTGACAAGAGCCCTACGGATAACATCATTCAAAGCCGCGTGCCGAGAAAGACGACCGGCACTTCGTTGACATGAAAGACCGTGAAGGCCCAAACGATCGACTTGAGCTCCACAAGGGCAGCAATGTGGATGATACATTCATTTATAATTGTAAAACTGAGCAAATATGAATTTCCTTTGAATGTTTCTACGGCATGTATGTTTTAAGGAAACAAATTCTACTGCACTAACATTTTGTACATAGGTGCTAGACGTTAATACTAACCTATCCTATCAAGGAAATTGTAAGTAATTATAAATAGCTTTTAGGTGTCGGTTTTAAATAATACTTATTTCCCGGATGTACATACATTTCGTACGAGGAGAGGTAGAGAGAAAATGTGAGAGAAGGGCAGCACCATATTCCTGTGTAATATCGTTGCACAAAGCGGTCACCAACGCCTCATCCCAAATGCTTCCATTACTGGTATAAAATCCCATTAATAGAGGCCTATTTCCAAATAAATTCCACTAAGCTATATGAATTGTAAGGAAAAACATAATATATTATAGAAAGAAATATAAATACAAAAGGTGACACTGAAACGATTAATCTTAAAGTTGTAATTAGTCTACTACTATTGCCAAAGTTAATACTTTTTGCAATGATAAAAAATGACAGGTGATTACAACTCACACCTGACTTATGAAGATAAGAAATGAGAACTGCTTATTTGTACGTTTGGAAATAATTTAAGAGCATATAGCAATTATATCTCTACTTTTTAGGGAAAAATTAAAAGAGGGAACTGTGGTGAATGTTGCTGAAATTTTATATTGATGTTGAAATTTATTAAGTAAATCCTTAGATATGTGTGTGTCAGAGAAACAATAGTGTAAAACGTTTCTATTTTACATGAATATGTAACACTGCTTACACTTATACTCTTAGAATAGGACGACCCGCGGGGCCGAGATGTCACGATACCGTTCTGACACGCAGTGGGTTCCGGGTTTGATCCCTGGCCAAACAGACATCCGAATGATGAGTTTAGATTCTGTTCTAGGTCTGGGTGTTTGTGTATACGTCTTTGTGTATCCATGGTACCCACGACACGACAGAAGAAAATCCTAATGTAGGGCTATGAGTGTACAAAATGTTTTTTTTACTCTTAGGATTGCTTGTGTCGTAAGTGCTCTGGATATGTATGACAAATATCGAGACCCAAAGAATAAATTGGAATTCATCATTCAAATATCTGTCTGGGCTAGAATCGAACTTGAACATCTCTAAGCTTAAAACCGGTATAGCGTAACACGTAGTATTACAAATACAAACCTTATTTCCTAATAAATAATATTTCTTAGAAAATATTTTTCATGAATTTTAGTTGTATATGTAGTGGAAATATTTTATTACCACATGCATAAAATAAGGTTATCTAATCGTCACGGTCGTCGTGATTTCGTTCCTCACCTGTACATAATTCGAGGCAACGGTTTTTATCGGATTTCACGGTACGTTTTCTCCACATCAACTCTACGTTGGCGCGTCAGAGCGTCGTGGACTAAGTTGCCTGGTATTTCCATTTATGCATGAAGAGAACTTCCTGGTTCACTGGTATATAAATATATGAGATTTGTTTCGGTTTTCTGCTGTTTGTTTCGTTAGCTATTTACGTATTTTCGTGTTTTATATAATAGATGCAGAAATATGAATTCTAAGTCATTATTAGATCTGATACTTCATATAGAATAGATAATCGGAAATAATTATCGAAAAGCACGGCAGTGATTTGCCAGATTTATTCTGGTAATACACATTAGTGTATTGCCAGAATACCAGTGTTAGAAACTCATATATTAAGTAAGAATATTCTCTAAGTCTAAAAAGGTAAAGGCTAAATTGATGTAGCGTTGGTGTCGGCTTAATTATATTAAAAAATCTTATTGTTATGAAGGCAGAAACCGATATTAAGGCAGTAGGTATTAGCATTGTTGTTTCGGTCTGTTAGAGGAAATATTTGTACAATGACCCTAAAGTAAAAGAGATGCTAGTAAGTTAAATAATCGTTATCATACGAAGTTTACTGATTTCCGATATTTTAATGAGAACATAAGCCCACACCATTTCTGCAATAATTAAAAAAAAAGATAATTTATCGTACTCACTGCGTAACAAGGTGAATCCTCCACTTAGTCTGAGGTACACTACAATACGTAACAAATCCTTGATATTAGTCATTACTAATCTCAAGGATTTGGGAATAAAATTTATCTTAATCACATAAGAGATCCAGTTTATTAATATCTTCAAAAATTTCAATGGTTATTTAAAATTGGTTTGACTTAAAAAAAATCTAATCATTTAGCACAAAATTTAACTATAAGATCACCTTACTATAACCATCTCTTGTTGTAAGGAATATGAGCATCCAGTGATCAAAATTTGACTATAAGATCACTTTACTGTAACCATATCTTGTTAAAATAAGGTATATGCCCGAGCACCCAGTGATCAATATTGACAAGTAAAGTGTAAGGGATGTAGTCGGTTGCAGGTTATGTCGGGGGCGATGACGTATGATCGTCATCAATACGCGTCGCGGCCGCAAGCATTAACCCTCTTAATGAGGTCGGACGCGCTTAATAAAATTTAACATTCCTTGACATCGAGGGAACTAAGAATTGTTAACCTTTAATTACTTCTTAGGATGCATGTATTAGGTTCCGGTTCTGATCCCCGGTCAAGTAGACATATAAACGATAATTTTTGATTTTCGTTTAGTGTCTAGGTGTTTTGTCTTTATGTGTGTTCATGGCACCCATAACGCAAAACTGTAGGGTTTAAGACAAAAAGTGACTATAAAGCGTCTGGAACTGTGCAGTATAGTATGTGTTCTATTAACACATACTATACTGCACAGTTCCAGACGCAGTTGCTTTGTTAAAACTATATCTTGTATTAGGTACGTGACATGGACACATCCATATTAAAGTATAATCCATGGTGGTAGACTATATCAGGAAAGTTATATCATGGTGATTGCTGAGATCTTGGTCGAGAGATAGGACGGATAGATAAAGAACTCAACGAGGGTAGTTAGTCTACGCTTCTGAATGTCGATTAATCTAGATCAATTAACAGTCTTATTTACAGGGTGAGAATATTATTCTCACCGGAATTAAGTATATTCTAGTTAACCATGTTCTATGTCCTATGAAAATCCTTAAATAGTTCAAAGCTATTTGGAGGAGAATAAATTTAGAGGGAAACAAAATTAACTTCTTTCTTATTAGACTGTAAGTATCTTACCCACACTTATAGGACAAAACAGTCTGTTAAGAAGTAGGTAAATGGGACGGTAAATGACAAAGAATCTTTTTAGGTCAAAATATTTTAGCGCAACGTAGCGCTTAAAAATGGCGAAACGTTTTTGAGGCATTTTGAAACTTGAAAACTTCTATTCCGTGTTGCACGTTCCATTTAGGACCTTCGTAGACTAGCTACTTTCAGCTACTGTGATTTGCGTTTTAGCGATATCATCGAGATTCAATCACGTTTCGGCGGCAAGCAGCGTTGGTCACAGTATCTAATCATGTGTTTTAGCGACAGCATTAATAATGTTCGTGTTTCTAAGCATCCATGTAGCAGCTGCGATCGGTACTCAAACGTGTGCGATGTGTTGCGTACATGTAGCTTTCGAAAAGAGCTAAATCGTTGGTGGCTGATGCTAAAAGTTGCATGTCTGCTGGTGCCCTTAGGACTGTATTGTGGTCTGCAGCATGCTATGCGGTCAGGGGTGAAGGGGGAAGGCGAGGCGGTACCGCGGCGTTCTCACGCCTCTGAGGTCACGCCTCGTCTCTTTGTGGCGCCGCTCGGCTTGGTATTCGTACAGTCTACATAAAATAGTAGGTTATATTATTTTAAGAATTTTTCATTTCAATGAAACTAGCATTTGATGTCTATCACGCAGCTTGCCTTAAAATAAGTTATCACCTGTACCTTGAAGACATCCCTTAAGATAGGGATCATTTTCAGGAAGTACAGATGTTTGCAAGCCACATGTAAGATGGCAAAGTTCTGTGAACTTCACTTGTGGCGCCATAAGAGAAGTAGACAACAGACACAAATACAAACAGGTTGTCATTAAAATTTTATGGGAACTATGAACTTTGTTACAAATAGTAGGTAGGTATAATGCGATGATAATGCTCTCAATGCAAAGATCAAATTCAACCACATTGGCAAAAAGCCAATTCCTATAGATTTTTTAAATATCTACTATATATAATATACTTGAGATATTACAAAGAATACAATTTACAGTTTTAACAAACCTGTTTTTTGGCTTATTGTTAAAGCGAATACAGTTCTGATAACAATAAATTTATACTTTATGTACCTAATCATACTGCGGTATTGTCAATTAAGTATGTCTCACAATATTATTTTGCCCACTACTACCTACTCAAAAAAACTGTGTGTCTGCAATTCACACACAACAGAAATGAAACTTAATAATGAAATATAAGTCTACTAGACTTAGAAATGTACCTTAAAGGCAAATTTAGCTATAGTTTTCATTTTTAAGCATAGGGATATTAAGACTTATGCTTTTTTAAAAAATCGAGTAAATAATCACTGCAGGAATTATTCGGATATCTTATATATGATATTCGGGTATTTCGCATATGCCAAACTTGAGCCCTTATACAAGTTACGAATTAAAATCGTTAGCGTATTTAGCAAGGATTACAGCGCCATCTAGTTGTAGTGTCAACAACTGATTTAACGCATATTCGTTTCATAGACTTTCAAATCATAGGGATTCTAAATAAGTTTCACTTCAAAAAAACGCGTGAAATGTCTCATAAATAGGTTTCGATATCTTTATGATCGTAATCGAAAGCTTTGCATAGATATGATTTCTACGAACATGCTGATCTTCTATTACTGTGGCAAAAGTAACAAACTTGTGCTCGTACCCAACTCACTTGAATAATGGAATAAACTTAACGGTATTGGCTTTCTACGCAATCTCAACTACTGTTCTTTCGCGGGTCCCGCGGTTCGCTTCGGATGTTTCTTTGATTCTCCATGAGTCATGGCATATTCCTTATGAATACCGTACGTTTGATTTTTTAGGCAATAAACCGGAGTTCTAGTTTTAAGTCTAGTAGTCTGTTGGGTAATCAACTTAAACAAAATAATCCTATTTAATGATATGTCGCTTACTTTACACCTACCATATTGATATAATTTTTTGTTTATCTTGTTCATACAGCGCAATGTACATCTAATTACTTTATCCTTAAAACTGAAGCCCGGACAATCAACAAATGTACTAGATTGCTAGACATATCGCATTACTACTCATCGTGGTCCCTTAACTTTTTTTAAATATTGCATGTCATAAAAAAGTCTATTGCTATTATTCCACTTTGTATGTAAATAACCCTTATCATATTTTTTTGTTTTAAATACGCTTTCTGCACTCATGACCCACACTAGGATTTTCTCCCGTGTCGTGGGTACCATGGACACACAAAGACGAATACACAAACACCCAGACCCAGAACAGAAATCTAAATTGATCATTCATTTTTCTTGTCTGGCCGGGAATCGAACCTGGGATCCATTGCGCGTCAGACTAGTATGATGATGATGATCGTCAAGCTTAAGGTCAAGTCATTAAACATAAAGGATATAGCAACTATCTTGTTGGTTTTATTAGAAAAAATGATTAAAAGATCTTATAAGAAACATAAGTCACATTTAAAAGGCAGAAGTGCTGCTATGCTTGAAATTTATGTCGAAACTCCTACCACCTCCTTTCAATGAGAGAGCTATGCACTGATATTCGAAGACAAGTAAAACCAATAACATCATTTAATAAATAGAAACAATACAAATAGATTGTTGTAGAAATACATAGATTTACTAAGTACTTTATTAATTTAATTATGTATTTTTATGTTTGACTATTATAGACAAATTTGGCTCAAACTTACCTACATTTCTGAGCATAAGGATAGATAAACCAAAAATATGTTTTTTTTTAAATCTAATAAATAATCTTATAGAACTAGTTTTATAGACCTTAAATATCTGAATATAAGAAGCGTGAAAGGAAGTAGGAGAAATCTCTGTAATCCGGTAACATTAACATGTTCCCTTTGTATAGTGAAGCCCTTTGTGAGCCGCCGGCGGGGAAACAGATAAACCTAATGCGCATACACACGTAATAACAAAAGTACTGCGAAGGTTTTGAATAAAGCTATGTACGCACTATTGATATTTCTTTCCCTCGTGTTTTTACGATCCGTTTACATTTAAGTTTTGTTTCAACAGACTGAAGATGCAAAAATCACATAACTCGGCGTCGCTCTTGACGTGTATCTTTTAAATGTTTACTCTTCCTTCATAAACTAGTAACATTGTTAATAACATTAAACCAAAAAACTGATTAAAACTATTTTTTTGCTCATAATGATATATATTTTATTTAATGCTTATATGAGTATTTGCCAAAATAGTCAAGTAAAAGTATAATAGGAATATATAGATTGGTCTATTTAGTAGCTTTCATTTGATTCCCATATTGTCGTAATAGTAACAAAATTCGCTCCTACCCCTTTTTCCTCCATTTCTAGGCGCCATTTTTAAAACTATATAGCTGATGTCACTCTGCAAAGTCAGACGATTCTATTGATATGTCATACGTTACAATCAGTCCAGCCGTTTGGGGTGTAGCGCGTGCTAAAGAAATGGACATACATAGAAACAAACATACATAAATACGAAAAACATTACACTCCTTCTGACGCAGTCGGGTAAAAAAGGACTAGGTTCTTAATACTAGTGAACTCTGATACATGCAGGAGATGTCTAAAGTAAGATCAAGAATCTTATACGAATTGGTGTCAAGTATATTTTTCAAACGGATATTTTATAGTATCGGCTGTTTGCCAGTTTGTGATTCTTATATATAAAAAGCAAAACTTTTATCTCATTCAGTTGCTGTTCAATGAGATAACATACAATTTGAACTATGCTGGAATTGAAAATCCAACAGGAAATAATTTTGTGTTCGTATTTTGTTCACAAATCATGAATCTTGTGTGTCATTATATCTGATTATCCAGCTACCTATCTGATCCGAGCGAGCCCGTAGCACCTCGCCGTGACTGGCGAAACGTGAAAAATACCGTCCCAATTCACACCAAAGCCTCGTTGAAACGATTCAAATCAGAGATTTCAGGACGATACCCGTTTGTATTATTCCGGTTTCCCAACCAAAAATCCAATTGTGTTCCAATCCCTTTCGCGAAAATCTGGAGTCCCGCTGAGATTGCCTCAATCGGACCGGCCTCCGTGGGAAATGAATAACGCGAATAATACGTTGTCATTCGCCTTTATTATCTCACAATGATAGAGTGGTTTTGCGATAAAAATCTCGGATAACAATCAACCAACTAGCGCCCACTACCGGCCTAATGGTACTTAAATAAAAGAAGATATACCACTTAAACAATCATCTATTTCTATACAAATAAACAAAAATGAGATAGTGTGTGTATGTGTGTTACACAATCTCGTAGGGATTTTTATATTAATCGATTTTATATTTTAATCAAACAACCGATTTTCCGAAAATCAATGTTTTAAAAAAAATAGATTGTTTAAAAATCGATTTTGAGTTCTAAAGTTAGGCCCCCAAATACTTTTTGTTTATTTAGTTGATATTTTTAATGCAAATGCAAATTAAAATAATTTTATTACACAGCTCCTTTTAAAATATCGAAAGTACGTGAGATTACGAAATAATTAATCGTTTTAGTAATTCACAGCTACGGCAAAAATCGAAAGTATAAATAA
>DWNE01008371.1:0-11567 GCA_018249875.1 Cecropterus toxeus | reverse complement strand
CCGAATATTCGGTATTCGGTATTCGGCCAAATAACTATTCGTGGCATCTCTAGTCTAAAAGAGTTTTTCTTATATAAGTAGCAAACAAGCAGTTGCTACTTCCGAGGACTATCATATCGCATCATATGAATGTAAATAAATATATATATAAAAGGCAAGTTTGACTCACTGACATATATATCAACGCACAGCCGAAACTACTGCTTAGAACCTTAAAATTTGGTACAGGGGTTATTTTTATGGTGTAAGTGAGCGATAAGAAAGGATTTTTAGAAATTCTACCACTAAGGGGGTTAAATAGGGGTTAAAAGTTTGTGTGAAACTCCGTCAATTTTGAAGCAAGCTCAATGACACTTAGTTTAATTAAGTTATATTCTTAGGGGTTTACTTCCAACGCGGAAACATGTATTCAAAAAGATACAAATTATGTAGGTACCTACACCAAATATTTTAAAGCCCAACGAAGTGGGCTCGGGTCTACTAGTTATTAATATTATAAGAGTGCAGTTGACAGCTCATTTAGTTAAGACAGTTTAGACATCCTCAGATAGAACTCCTCTGCTATATGAAGTTGCTTACAGATGTCTATGGGCGGCAGTAACCACTTATCATCAGGTGGACATGATAATTTGCTAATTTAATCTTATATAAAACTGCACGTTAACAGTAGGAAATGGATTTACGACGAAAAGTAGAAATAAATAAGAAAACGACCAAAAGCGTTAAGAAAGATTTCAAACGCAAATTATTAAGCGTAAACTAACAGAAAAAGCTAGTAGAAAAGTGCATCAAGAAAAAAATTAAGGCACATTAAGGTAGACGTAAAGTTTTTAAAATAAGTGATGTCGCCTTTGCAGTCCAAACACGTAAAGTTCGAGCAACATTTAAACTGAAATCAAAAAAAAAACAAAATACGTATTCTGCGGTAACCATGAATTCTTCTAAATTGTCATTGATTTGACTTTACAAAAAATCTTGTAAAGATCGTGAGCGATTAACGTTTGACAAAGTTTGCATACCGATAAATCTAAACCGGATCTAGTTAAAAGATGAGAATATGGAAATAGTGACAAATAGAACAAACAGGTTTTACCAGAAGGTAATGTCTCGTCTTTATTTTTGGTTTATATTGAAATCTATATATATAAAAGGCAATTCCGACTCACTGACTTATATATATACGCACAGCCGAAACTACTGTACATAGAAACTTGCAAATTTGTTACAAGTGTTCCTCTTCCTGTTATGATGTAAGTGAACAATGAAAAGGATTTTTAGAAATTGAACCCCAAGGGGGTTAAATAGGGGTTAAAAGCTTGTGTAATATGTATGCTATACCGAAGTACTGAGGTTTGATCAATTTTGATAATTTATTCAAAATTGAAGTAGCAAACGAAAATGCAGTCCAGCTGATGGTAAGTGCCCACTGCCGTCAATGGACATCTGTAAACAACTTTGCGCAGAACAGAGACTCTATCTAAAGTCAATCACAGATGTGTTGCTACTCCCGGGGACTAAAATGGTCGCCTCATGTGAGCCGGAAACCACACACTACCACCGAAATGCAGGAACTACTTCACTCTACAAATAGGTGTGGTGATACTTTCCTGGTCTGTTGTGCACGGACACAATGAGAACTTACCATTAGGTGGACTGCACGCTCGTTTAGTACTCCTTTATTATACACATTAATAAAAAATCTTCAGAACTAGTAATTGTAATCGACCTCTCTACACTTCTAGGACTATTTAAAGGTCAATATGGCAAAGGTAATCAACATTTATTTACACTAATAAATAAAATTGATAATACTATCACATTTATGACATGTTTATCGTATAACGGTAGACATTGCGAAAAGTTCCCACGTTATACTTGTAAATGAAGTCACAATTATCCATTATTGAAATGAATGCAATGATCAAGAACTAAGAAATGTTTAAATAAATCAGTGTAAGTAACATATTTGATTAGGAATATATAAAATAAATTCTACTTCGGTTAGTTTGTGGGAAAAGTATAAAATACATTTGTTTTTCTGCGACGATAAAATCTCTACATCGGGTTATTAAAAGCACCATAGAACCATGATTTGATACTATAGCTCAAATCAAAGATCTTGCTTATGATAGGTCATTGGAATAAAAATTGAAAGAAGAAGAAACTGGAAGAATTTAATGCTAAATCACTTGCAAAAAATTAACAACACAAATATAATCATGTAACGTCTTCCAGGGATTACTTACATAGCCTGAAAATTTTATAGGAATGCGAACAAAACGTTTTATACTTTCTTAATTAAAAGCCAGTTAATTAGGGTTTAGACAGTCGATTTTAGAGTAAGGCTTTTGCCTTTTAAATAATAAACGGATATCAGGACGATATTGTATACGATAGAGTGTTTCATATTATAGGATCATGTTATTATTATGTATTAGGTACAAGTAGTAATACGATAAATTAAAAGAGTTAACTGAGATACAAGATTAATCATACTTGATTAAATGGATCTTAGCATTATCATTTTAGCCTTATATTAGTATTTTTAATTAGTTTATTAATACATGTCATGCAATAAAACCCAGAAGAATATTGCATTCTCCAATAGTTACAACAGTTATTTTCCCGTTAGTTCCTACAGTTCCTCATTAATGCCAATAAAAAATATGTCATTACTGAATAGGCCTCCGTCATCAAAGACCATGTTGGTCTTCCCTTCGGTGGGTACTGGAGTTAGCTGCGGAGGACTTGAAGTGACGTCATCTATCTCAGCATTTCTGTCACCAAATACCGGCAAATTCTCAGCTTCTTCCACGACCATCACTGGTGAAGGTGTCTGACTGTCTTTTGTGGCGAAGACCGGTCTATCGTCATAAGAATTACCGGATACAAGGCCTTCACTAGTGGTCCCAGAAATAAGGCCTCCATTGTCGTTACCAAAAGCAGGCTGATTATTCGTACTTCCAGAAATAAGGCCTCCATTTTCGTTATTGAAGGCAGGTGGATTATTGACATTTCCAGAGATAAGGCCTCTATTGTCGCTATCAAAATCAGGCGGATTGTTGACATTTCCAGTTATAAGTCCACCATTCTCGTTACCACCGAACACGGGACCATTGTTAACATTGCCTGACACCAATCCACCATTTTCACCGTTACCAGGAACGAATCCACCGTTATTATTACCAGGATTCACATTATTATTCTCAGGATTACTATTAAATCCTGGATTCTCATTGGGTCTTTCATATGGTTGTTCATAATTCACAGTATCGTATGGAATATCTCCGTTAGGAAATCTGACATTATTCGGGTTTTGGAATTCGTTTCGACGATTTGGTCTATACTGGTCGTAATTCGGCCTATTATTACTTATTCCAGGATTATTGAACTGATTGTATTGCTGGTTTCTATCCTGATTTCCCGGTTGGAAGTGCAAGATCCCAGAGAGCGTCTCAGTTATTCTTCTGGGGTTCGGGAAGAAGTTCTGTGCGAAGCCAAATGGTTGTCGCCGTTCTTCTCGTTGTGGAAAGAAGCCTAATAATGAAATTTTGGTTTTAGAAACATGTATACAAATATTGTATATAATTAGATATGTATTATAATGTAACAAATTCCATTCAATTTTATAGTAATAAGGATATACCTAAAATGTTCAAGATTATCGGGTTGATGTCTTTCGAGACATATATTTTACATAATAGGTACGTACCTAGGTATATGCAAACATTATTCACAATTCACATAAATTTAAAAAAATATTTGATTTTGTTCTTCATCTCCTAATTGATTTGTTAATTTGACTAGTAACTGGATTATTGTTACAATGTATATTTTTATTGTATTTATTAATGTTTTTGATTTATGTACTACGATTAGTATTTTAAAACTTAAAAAATTAACAAATATATGTTATTCTTATGAGATACAATTATTTTAATCATAATAAAGTGTACCAATATTACGAATGTTGTTTGTCATATTCTGGGATAAATTATGCTAATTTGATGTGGCAAATTTGACATATTAATATTCTTGCATCCATCTTGCAAGTTGTTGGAACTATCGATATCTATGTAAAGAACCTAAGAAGTCGATAAAGAAAACATGGAAAGTTTCAAAGCCCATTATCGATATACGTGTACTTCTTAAATTTTTACACTTTTCCAATAGAAGGACCTAATTTCTCAATCAATTATCTAATACTAATAATTCTAAAATACTAAGTAGTGGTCGGAATACGCAGAAATTTGGCAGTTTTTGACCTGGACCAACAAATGGGAGACCAATAACCATGCTAAACGGGACTGAAGTGGGCGAAGCCGCGTTCATATGCTAGTAACAATGAACAGATATTCATTATTTTAACCATTTTTCCTACCACAAGTAATAAATTACAATTTACGTCAAGAGCAAAAAATAGAGTTCAAAGACATAATACTGCAAGGTGACTGAGTGGATGCATGATAATTTATTGATGGCACCTAATAAGCCAATTTATTGCAATTCCTGTTATCATAATAATCGCTATTATTATTTTTCATTTTTTATCATCAAACATGAAGAACTTTAATTTTTATTATTATATATAGGAATTTCATTTATAGTTTTTTTTTCATTTATTTTTTCGATATGTAAAAATTAAAAAAAACAGTAAATAGTGTGATTTGGAGATGGTAGAACTTTTTGGTTCGTCTCCGCAAGCACCACTGCCACACCTATTTCTGCTTAATATCAGCAGTGTTAAACATTACTGTTTTCTGGTCTGAATGGTGTGGTAAGGGAGATATACTTATCCGAGGCGTTCCAACATAGTCAGCGGTAGCAACGCATCTGTGGCCAACCCCAGGTAAGACTGATCTTATTTGGAGTTGATTACAGATGTCCATACGGCAGCGGCCACTTACCATCAGGTGGACTGCATGCTCGTTTGTTATTATAATATTTAAGACCACGACGGCACAGGTGCATTATAGCGGTTGAAAGTGACCAATCCGTTCGGGCGTAGTATAGTTCGTTCGGAACGTTCTACAAAGGGGGCGGCACAATTACAAACGCGCCGAAAGCCGATGCCTCAGACGCTGCTTTGCCTTTGAGTTTTAGTCGGCAACTACGCACCCTTGAATTTATATTTAGAGACTAAATAAATGGTTTCTTACAATATTCTATTTTTTTTTTCACTTAATAAAAATATTATGACACAATTCCCTCCATATATATCCTGAATCCCTATTTTCCTTAATTTCGTCATAACATGTTCATTTTTTGTTGTTTTTGTTATTGCCTTAAGATATTAATAAAGGAAAAAAATCAAAAAACGGTTGCGGCTAAATTTAAAAAATAAAAAAAAACCTGCATTGTCACTTTAAAATTTTAATATATAACCTAATAGCCTTTGACATAATTGTCAGTTCAATTGGAATTCAACATTCATAATTAAGACAGAACAATGTCTACGTCAGGTAACTACCATATACCATCTTACTAAGTAATATTATAAATACAAAAATTTGTGTGAATGTATAAGAGTTTTGTGACTCTTTAACGCAAGAACTACTCGTCAAATTTCGATAAAACTTGGCACACAGATAGTTTAAGTCCTGGATTTAATACATGGGGTACTCGTTTCCACGAAACCTCAAATATTATTATTATTAAACCGTAAAGCCGTAAACGTAACCGAAGCGGAAATAATCCAGTATAATAAAAATCAACAAACTTTTATTCAATGCTCATTTCTATTAAAATAACAATTGCGGTGACCACTTAATGATAAATATTGGCAGGATTCCCCTTATTTGACATAAAAAAAACTTCATTCAAGTTATTTGAGTGGCCACGGTAAAGCCCCATCGCGAAATTATTTGCGCATACAATTTTAGCTAATAATTGTCAAATGACGTCAGTTATGGTCAACAGCAACCAGAGTTACAGATAGACTGCATAATCTAGTAGAAATGACATTTATAGATTTGACGACCCGCGTAGCGGAGCGGTCACCATACCGGTAGAACCTGATAGAACTGTAAATTATGATTAGATTTCTGTTCTGGATCTGGTTGTTTGTGTATTTGTCTTTGTGTGTCCATGGCACCCACGACACAGGAGAAAATCCTAGTGTGGGCTATGAGTGTAGAAAGCTTTCTATAGATAAATAGCTAAAGTACCAATGCTTGGTTAGGTGACAAAAAAAAATAGATTGTACACCCTAGCTCGTGGTATTCTTAGGTCGGTCTTTGAATTCCGCGTGTGCTAATTAGTAGTAATGCATTTGTGATTAACTTCAGACCGAACTCCTGATCTGAAGACAGCCCCGGATCTAGGGGGGGCAAGCCGGAGCCTATGCCCCGGGCGGCAAATTCAGAGGGCGGCAAAGTCAAACTTAGCAAATGCGCAACTCATCATTGATTAACTTTGACCATTGGACGCCTAGTTAGTAGGAAAAAACTCTTGACACGTATACGTTTTAAATGACAAACAATTATTGCACATCTGATGGCTAAAATTAGTAAGATAATAAAAATAAACTTAAGGGGCGGCATTTTTAAGTTTTTGCCCCGCCTTTAAATAATTGAACATCCGGCTGTCTGAAGATGCTTAAAAACTTCCATTAGCAGATCACTTACCACCAAGTTTACTACATGCTCGTGTGCTACTTTATTTTACCAAAAAAACGTTGTAATAAATAACATTGGAAATTTACATTTATGTATTCTGTAGCGCATGTGGTCATTTTTTGTCCAAATTGTATCTTGTCAATTCACAATGGCAGTGACGCTTGGCTGGGTTTCCGTATTATGTGTTATTATAAAAAAATACCCTTGATTTTTTATATTCAAATATCTTTGCACTATAGTACTACTTCTTAAAAAGAATGACTGTACTCTTAAATAGTACCGTTTTAGAAACGTTACGTAGATAGATAGTCTAATTTGACGACTGGCGTGGTTCAGGGTTCGATCTCCGGCCAGACAGGTAGTCGTGACGAACTGATGAATTTCGATATCAGTTTTTGGTCTGGGTGTTTGTGTATTTGTGCATCGCACCCACGATTCAGGAAATATGTTACAATTGGTCTATGAGTGTAGAAAGTTTAATAAATTATAAAAATACTTATAATAAAAAAAACTATTTGTTTATAATATCCGAAGGTTCTCGGGTCGATCGCATTGAACCCAGTATCTGCAAACAATTAGGCCGAACTTTATCACTTAGCTTACTTGATTTTAAGTGTCAAGGACAAAGTAATATCTCTTTCTACTTAATAGTTACAATGCTTATTTAAATGAAGACTGCAATATATCGCAAATTTAGAAAAAAAACCTGAAGTCATAATTTCGATAAAATTGAGTTCAAAAGGTACTTGAAACGGATTCCTCATAATCGTAAAGCAAACGGATTCCATCGCCTAGCGAATGAAAAGTGACGGTTACCTAAACTAATCTAACCTAAATATTACGTCTCTTTCTTAACCCCGCTATTTAAGAGGCACCCCAAATTACAATAACAATGTTATCTCCCACTAAATGCAAATATCGCATTACATCCCTTTTACTAGCACGGTGCAGTATGTACAGGAAAACAGCAGATATTTTACATTTAAATAAGGGTAGAATGATATAACCTAATAATCTACAAATCTAAAAAAATGTAGAAATTTTATATTACCAAGTAAACGGAACTTATCAGAAAACGTGAAACACGATACTGATTTTCAGTCCAGTCCGATCCAGACCGATATTATCTCGAAAAAAATCAAAAAAACTACAAAAAAATAATTATTTCAATAAATTTCATCGTATACATATTGTTTTTTACTTAATTTACTTCAAAATGAAATAACTGTGGAACCCTTAAGAGACCAGTAAAAAATAACTATCTGAAATTTAATTTGAAACCATTACATCCATGAACAACAAAAACTATTTTTAATGGAATCTAATTTTAAAATTGATTAGTTTTTATAACAAGCCCCGTGTTATTTTAATTTAATCTAAAAGAAAACCTGTTAGACGAACTATTAAGATATTTTTACGAGTATGTATGTATCTACGTAAATTTAAATAACTTAATAATAAGACGATAACTAATAAAACGAACAAAATAAAACGAATTATTGTCTTAGACAAGTTTGCGTGATTTTAATGTAAATTACATGTCAATTGAATTTGAAACATAACAATAGATAATAATTGTATAAGGTAACTTTTCATGTGATACATAATTATTGTGGTTGCGGTTTCACAAGAAAACTTAGATCTCTGAATATATAAAAGCTAAAGTTTCTATAATTTTAAAAAATTGTCTGTATGACTGTGTATTTAAAAATGCATAAAAAACTACTGAATTCAATTGTTTTTTTTTTTTGACAAAGTTATTACACTTTAAAGAATTCTTATTTTTTTTTATTACAAAACCATTTCCGTTCTGATTCCGTAACATTTTCTATAAAAACAAAAATATACGTTTCTTGTATGGGAGCCCCCTTAAAATTTATTTTATTCAGTTTTTAATATATCCATTACACTGCTCAATTGGTGGCGAAGATGGAAGGACTATTTAAGGATACAACCCCGACTTATCCCTTACCGTGTACTCTAAAACATGAATGCGATTAGCCTTTAATGGCCACCCATCCTCCATAACCGCACTGGACCCTACCCTTAAAAAAACAAACACTACCTACATAAGCCACATTGCGCGTGAAATATATAATACGAATTAATAAATATTATATAATTAATCAATTATGCAAATAATTATACGGAACCCACGCTTCCTAATTACAATTAAATTATGGCGATTAGCAATTATATCATAAAAAATACGGAAGGACTTTTAATTAAATCTCAAATTCTATTAAAAATTATAATATGTCTGCGCATTTAAGATTTTCAGAAATTTAGACCTAGATTTTTCAATGGTACCAAAAAAATAGACCTAGATTGGTAGCAAAAATGGTAGCAAAAAAATGTAGTCCTAGATAATAGTAGCAAAAATATGGTCTGACCGAGGAGGTACCACCATGCCATTTCGGAAAGATGTGCTTGCCGGATCACATACTATGAGTCGACCATCTTAGTCCTCGGGAGTAGCAACGCGTCTGTGATCGACTTCAGATAGAACCCCTGTTCTATATGAAGTTGCTTACAGATGTCCATACGGAAGTGACTTACCATAAGGTGGACTTCATGCTCGTTTGCTACTTCATTCTTATATGAATACAAAAACAATTACTGTTTTAAGGGAATGTAATAAATTCGTGACTCCCGCTGTACTTGTCTATATTGGAAGCTTACAACAAAAACATTAATTTGTAGTTAATTATTAATATACATTTAGCTGTAGAAAGTCCAAAGTTACCAATTGGTATGACTAATAGAAAGAAATAGAAGAGATGGACAATGAGAAGGAAAGACCGAACTCGAAATGTCGGCAAATTGAGTTAATCACGTAAAACTATTAAAATCATAGTTTTTTTCAAGTAATGTGTCGCGAACCCCTAGGGGGTCGCGATCTTCTGTAGGGGATCATGAAAGAGATCGAGACAACTATGTAGTTCAAAAAATATTTTATTAACTGTTACTTGTTGTATTATGCGTTTTTTTTAACATTTTGATTGATTGAGCTAGTATCAAAAAAAAATCGTATATCATGTCATGAAAAAGAATGAAAAATACTGGTCAGGTTCAAAAGTGACGAATCCATGCTAGAAAAGGACAAACAATAATGTTACGTCCAATTAATAACTGTGCTTTAAGAAAGTCACTAATTTGAAACAATTTTGTTATTTCACAGAATGCGAATGTGGCATTAGGTCATTTTTTATCACCTTGGTAAATGTTCGAAGAAAACATTTTGAAACGTAGTGTTGCTTAGCAAAGAAACATTATAGTAGACTTGATTGGATGTGTTAGAACTTTTGGAAATTATTTGATTGAGTATTAGCTACCCTAGTATTTTGAAACAAAAACAAAATTTTGATTAAAATGTAATAATATTCAAGAATTTCAAATTGTTGGCAGTATTTTTATTATTAACTTGAAATTATTAAATTTTATATATTTGGAACAGACTGTAATAAGTGGTAATAAAAATAAGGTAATAAATATTAAAAATAAAAAACTTGAATATTATTATCTACATATCGCATTATTGGAATACTGACTTAACTCAAAAAATACAATTTTTGGGGTATCGCAAAAGAATACTTTGCCATGAGACCTTTTTATATTTCTTGATAAATAAAATTAACGTTAGAGCGCTAACAAATCGTAATTTCAACGTAATGCAAATGGTAGACGGTAGATGGAGCTAACAGAAGCCTGTATCTGAACGTAACTACATTTTAACTTATCTCTTAATGAGTCAGTGTTCTATTAAGCATGCGATATTTTCAAACAAAAACCGACGGCTATGAAACAGTCTATGGGTTTGCAAACTTAGTGTAGGACACGTACGGACATTTTTTGACTACAAACTGTAAATTAATTGGTTAATGATATACGAATTGTGTAAAGCAATGTTTGAAAATTTTCACTTTCTAAAAATTCACAAATGCTATTGTATTGTCAAGTTCATAATAAAATCGGTTTTTATGTCTAGATGTTGTGTAATTCGAGATTTATTAGTCGTGTTATTGATAATCAATTCTTTATTATTATGTGCCTTGGGTCTTAAGTAATCGTATTGATATATCATACATTTGATTCGTTCGACATTCAGGGCTGCCATCTTGTTTTTTGAATAATGCAAAAAGCTTTTTAAGCTTTTGTGCAGTTTTTATATATTAAATATGGCGCGTAACAGAACAAAATGTGACGCGTGACATAAAAATGTGACGCAAAATTTCTCTCATACGTCGATAAAGAAGTTTCACTTAAAAAAACGAATGAAAAGTACTATTCAAGTGAAACTTTTTTTTTAAATGGTTTGTTAAAAATAATAAATTTAAAATTAGAATAAAAACAATAACGCAGCCATATTGGCCTTGGTTGCTTTGACGGGCGGCTTTCAATTTTCCCCTACCCTGCAGCCGGCTGTAATGCGACATGCATCAGATAGACCGAAAAAATAGTCACCAAAAGTTTCACTTAAAAATGGTCGAAAAAAAGGGCATTGTCTTTGTGAATAAATTTTGAAATATCTAACGATTCGAATGTATGATAATTATTATTAAATTGATAATTACTTAATAATGTAAGCTGCCTTTTGTCTGTGTTTGTTCGATGTTAGGTGTAATTAATAAATATTATGACTGTTAATATTGTTTTTATTTTACAAACCACTCATATAACACTTAGGTTATGTTTTTGTAAGTATATAGCAGCTGGTAGAACCAATGTAGTTGGACCGGATCGGTACCACCGCCACACATGTCTAGTGTGAAGCAGTTCTTGTGAGGAAGGGAGTGGTTGTTCTCACTTATATGTAAAGAGTTTCCACTCTTATAAAATCTGAATTTTATTTCTATTCGAAATGACTAAGAGAAATGACAGACATGTGAAAAAATATGGTGTATGGAATAAAGTAAAACGTAATTTTAATTAGATATAAATAACATTTAT
>DWNE01008370.1:0-11567 GCA_018249875.1 Cecropterus toxeus | reverse complement strand
CGCCTATGATCACCCAGGTGATTATGTCTCAGGTGATCATAGGACACTAATGAGTGTCCTATGATCACCTAGGTGATGATCACCTGGGTGATCAAAGTGGAATACTCCCAATGTAGCTACTGTTCGTTAGTTCTAGGACCTTAACTTAGGGTCGACCTAGATCTATCACCATGCTAAAAAACTAAGTAACTTATTAATTACTTTATTTTCTTGATATGCTATTTTATATTTTGGCAAGCTAAGATAACAATGTTACCTTAAAAAATAATATCATAATCGTATATCTCTGAAGAGTTAAAGCCATTCCTAAAATTACAGATTAACGTTTGATAGCAGTCATAAAATCGCAAAGCTCTGGGAGAGGGCGATTTTATAAAAGTCATTTTAGCGCTGTTCAGTGTAACGTCAGGCAATGCGATTACGAAGTTTCTACGGAAGGAACGTTTTACAGTTAACTCAAGAGACTTAAAATTATCTATAATAAAATTATGGCAGACTATGCAGGTATTGTATGTTAGAACACGGATATAGGGCAAAGTATATCACTTAATTGAAGCTTCCGAAAACCACACTGTAGGGTAAACTCAATTACTAACTGAGTGAGATTTACGAAAGGGCAAATGTAGGTAGAGCCTCATGATGCTCCTCGACAGAATAATTGAATTTCGTTCCACAAATATCCTGTTCCACTATTTATACCTGACATTCAAATAAAATTTTAGTCAAAATTAAAAATACTTCTCTTCATACAAGATTATAAGAACAAGATTATAAGATTATAAGAACATAAATATTGGGTTATTAAAATGCGAAGAATTTGTTCTTTAAACCGTTATCGTTTTATTTCTCAAACAAATTAATCATAGTTCAGTTATGATGAAATAAATAAAAAAATGTTTTGGCGTTAAGAAATTTAAGACAACGAGTAATAAAACATCGATTGCCCCCTTTTTCGCCGACTTAGATTCCTATAAAAGAAGTCAACTTTTATTCCGGCGGCCTGAATCCGGACTACGTCACTAACATCAAGCGATCTCTATTCACGTTTAGTATTTCTATTGCATAAAAAATGACGTATAATAGGTACACAGAAATATTTGTCAGCAACGTGTATTCTTTTTTTTCAAACTAAAAGAAGCTCGTATCGACCTTAAATATTGCGAATTCTTAAACAAATATATTATATTGACGGGTAAAAGCCAAACGACACAATAGAAAATCGAGATAATCAGGTAGGTTCATATTTTACTTGATAGAATTTTATCTAGCAGGATTTAAATGCGGATTATTAGATCATAGATATTTATTTGATTATTTAATATAAGGTATATAATATTAAAATACACAATGTTATAATACCTCTTTTATCGAGGTTAAAAAGATACCCGACGGTGTGAAAGCGACGTCGGGTTATGTGGGATTTTTACCGTACTAATACCCCCCGGTGGCTGTCCTTGGCGCTTCGAAAAGGTCGCCGGGATCTCCTAGGGAACGCGACCGGAGCCCTTTGAGCGGTGCCCCGTCGGGCTCTACCCAGATGAGCGGCTGGGCCACCGCGCCATCTGAGCTTTACGACGATATGCGAACACACATACCGTCGACCTTCTCTGAGTCGCTTAGTTGAACGGTACGTAGGTACCTATATATGAACGGTACGTAGGTATATATAAACGGCACGTATATATGAACGGTATGTATAGACATATGTAAAATATTGGAGATAAAAAATTCTCTCCATTCCAAGAATTTCCAAAACTTGAATCATTACGAAACGACATCGGTGTCAGTCCAATTTTATACCGTCTTTGATTTATCTATGAGAACTGAGAATGTTTCGCGCAGACGGCATCAACATTTTTATTATTCTTTATAACAAAAGTTAGGCTACACAAATATATATATATACTATTTTTTTATTCTCCTATTATCTCCCACAGCTATATATTCAGAAGTTAAATAGCCAATGCAATAACGTTGATTAATAAAATACAATTCATTCAACACACAAAATGAATGGACGTTATACTTTCAGCTGGCGGACAAACGTGCTCACATCAACATAAACTCATCTACTGTCATATATACGAAATCCTAAATACCTTATTCTTAACATGAGAAAAAATAACACTATCTAATCAAGTCAAATGAGAACTGATAGATTGCTAAGCTAATAAATATGGTTAATTCAACTATTATTTCGAAAAATTGGGTGCGCGAGTAAATTTACGCCCCGGTTAGCGCAGAAAGCTGAAATCCATGCCATGCCTGACAATTTGTATTCCCAAGACTTGAACATGACGGAATTTTAAAATTGATTGTTATGTAGTCTTAGAAAAAGAAGCAAGCAATAAAAATAGATATTCGTACCTTGGAACAATGTTTGGTTTTAACACACAAAATTGCAAAAAGAAAATAATACTTCGTCGCAATACCTGCAAAAAATGGTTGAAGCGGGACCTTTGAGACACACTCTGTCGGTCGGGTCTTGAAACGTATTTTTATATCAAAATTGACTATCAACATAATTATGTAATAGGACATAATTTTACTCAGTTACTACAGCTATAAATTTACCTGGTCATTAATTAAATAAACCGATGAAAATACCTACCTATATTTTATCTTTAGTTGTTGCGTACGTTGTAGTATGCTTAGGATGTAGAGTTGTGACTTAATTAATAATAGACGTTTATATTTCCTGACATTTATCTACACTTCATAATGCGAAAAAGAGGGCGCGTGTCCCCGACGTACTACTATACAGGTTGTAACATTTACAGATGGCAAAAATCAACATTATTTACATTAGCATTTCGAATCTTTGTACTAGTGGAATCTTCTGTTAGTAGCACTTGATCAACGTGGTGTACTAGAAATTAAACCCTTTCATTTAGCATACATCTTTACCCGCAGTAAAACTATACGGAATTTAAATAAATAGAATATTCCTACTTAAAAAAAATATTACCTTGTTGGGTTATTTGACGCAAATATATATCTTCCAAATTTAGCATAGCACCCTGTATGTAGAAAAGCATTTAAACCTTACACGGATGGCAAGTCTGGCGTAAATAGTGTGGTTTCTCTGCATTAACGGCATTTAAAACATTCAAAGACATGTTTTACGGTATAGGTACATGCATCTGAATGTTGTGCGAGCAAATGTACTTACCTACGTGTTTTAAGATTTAATCAAATGTTAGAAAACTTTAAAACGTCCTTATTATTGTGAAAAAATAATATTGTCATTTTACTATTTTGTTGTTAAACATAAATATGGTCATAGAAAACAAGAATGTTTGTAAAGAATAAGTATTTAAAAATTAAAACATATAAAATGGGAGCAAGTACAAATGCTATTTTACTTCTTAGTACTTAATTTAAATATTATACATATATATCAAAAGTCATTATAAAAATTGTAAAAAAAATCCGCATTCCATTACATAAATTTTCAGTATGTCCTTGAGATAGACCCAAATTTATTTAAAATTGATGATTGTAATTATTCGGTATTTGTAATAATAGAAACCAAGTTTATTTGATTTATCTAAAAATGTTGTTGTTACTAACCGTTATTTACATTTTTACTGTTATACATAGATTATTATTAAATTCGTCATACATCTTTATAATTCATACATATTCATAAAACATATTTTTATTTACTTACGCGTAAAATATTGAGTGACTAAACGTTAGACACCACATCGTTTCAATTAAACTGTGATTGAAATAAACTGTATATTTGTAAAACCTACTACATAAAAACTTAGAAATGTACTGTAAACTTAGAAATAAAACGTTAACAGACATAAATTCAAACACGGAATGCGTCAAAGCCAACCAAAAGCCAATAAGTGTTATCGTTAAAAAAATCAGAGTTCTTACCGCCTTGTTACAGCGCAATCCTCTAATTTACATATAGGAACGATCGCGGAACGGAAAGGGAGTCAACTAACACAAGACGGGCACATCGCGTAAGCAATGCGTCCCTACTAACGCTTCCCGCCCCACCCGCTTACGCCTGTCGTAGCCTTGCTCTACGGTCTACATACAATACCGTAGAGCTACGAAATTGAGCCACTTGTTCCAGCATTTTAACAACACTTGGCACGCGGCTTTGGTTTTGCAGAAACACTGGGTATATAATTTTATTTCATATAACAATTTTTTCTGTGTTTTTTACTACTATATCTTATATAAATATTTTAAGCACAACTTTTACAGTGGTACATCGAAATACTGTATGGAAAGTTTTGATCCGTACCCGTTACTTACATATTTACACAATATTGCTTACAAAATCAGGAAAGTAATGTTTAAATATTTTCATTTGTTAGTTAGGAACCTTACAATAAAACTCTCGTCATACCATTTAATTCGTGACTTTTATTTAGTAGTATAAAAAAAATTGATCTCACATAATTTAAGCAATTTACATAGGTCAAAATCCTGGTGTCACAAAATAACTGTATAACTGCTGCTATTACAGCCTGCTACTACAGTCCACGACTAACCGATTAGAAATCATATCAGCTCGTAGTAGAACTCCAAAGGGTTCCAAATAGGCAAGAACCCCTACGGTTCTACTACGAGTTGTGGTTGACAACTACAAATGGTTGTCGCTACGGAAACACCACCGCCATACCTATTCCTGGTTTTAAGGATGTGTTAGTGGACATATACTTACACGAGACGTTCCAAGTTAGTGCTCAGGTGTAACAAAGTATATGTGGCTATTCTCAGGAAAGACTCATCTCATCTGGAGTTGTATACAAATGTCTACAAACAGCAGTGGCCACTTACCATCAGTAATACTGCATGCTCGTTATTCAAAAGTTATGTATGTCACTATTTTAATGACAAAACTTTTTAATATAACTGTATTAACATATTTAGACTCCAACATATGTAAGTTACTCCCAAACAAAATGCAAACCATTAGAAAATTATTAATTATATTACGGTAGCCTCCCATTTTAGTTAGGGAACCCTCCGTTAAAACCATTACGGCGGAAAGTCGAAGTAGCTCGATATCTTAGCCCCCAGTTACGTGGGCAGAGTTGATGTCTATTCAAATGTAGTACCTTAGTAAAGGAGACCGACTTTAAGGTTTCCAGCAAAGTTCAGACTTCAGTAATCGATCTACTTTATAATAGATATTTAAGAAGTGATACATACATAAAACCTACAGATCTTGTTTGAACGAAATGAACAAAGTTTGATAATATATCGCTCGATCGAATAAAAAAGGACGCCACTTCGGATAAAGGTCTTAGATTGCTAATAATATGTATAATAGGATATGTAATTACATTTTTATAGATTATTATAATGTACGCGCGTTTTAATTTTTTTTTATTCATTTTATATTTTATTAACTTTTACAGAAAGTAGGCAAAGCGTTTCAGATGTACACCTAGGTATGTACGTGTCAAACAGCGAATGAGTGTGTTTTTTTCGTTATCGGATATTGTGAGTAAAATAATAAATATTACTCGGACGTGAGTAAAAGATGGTCTTGTATTTCTTAAAGTCTAGTTTAAAGGAAAAAGTGTTAATTTAAAATTTGATTTCTTTATAGATTATTTTGCGAGTTACTGATTTAGTCAGCATATATTACTCACGGGTAAAATAATAATATTGAAAAGTTTATGATTTGTTGTTAATGTAATTTTATTTGCCATCTTGCATATTACGAGATATTCAAGAGCAATTCCAGAATCCTAAAATTCCTGCTAAGCGCTATTGGTAATTAGATGGGTAACAGCTCATTATCATATTTTATTTCCGCTTCCTTGCTTCCTAGCGTACATTAATTACCACAGGTCTTACGGACGATGTAAACATTACCTACTATTGCAATGTTTCTGACGAAACCAAACTTTTGTTTGTCCCGCACTAGATTTTTTCGTGTCATAGGTTTGACATCTGCCTGGCCAGGGATCGAACTCGGAACATACTACGAGTCAGACCGGTTATTATTATTTGTATTTAATTTTATTACTTTTTAACATGTTGTAACTTTTCAGTGTCAATTTAATGTGGCTTTTCCGTAAATTCTTATTGAGGTAATGGATTATTTATTTAAATTATATATGGTGTATTTAATTAAATTAATTTAGCTATAAAACTACATTATAAATATCGTCAGCCCATTATTGTCCCACTGCTGGGCACAGGTATTCTCTCAGAATATGAGTTTTAGGCCATAGTCCTCCGATCTGGCCAATTGCGAATTGGTAGACTTCACACACCTTTGAGAACTCTTTGTTTTAGAAAACTCTCAGATGTACAGGTTTCCTCAATGTGTTTTTGTTCGCCGAGAAGCATTAATATAATTATGATAATGAAATTCTAATACGCATATCATTTTAGAAACATCAGTGGATTGGCTTGGGATTCGAACCTCGGGCCCTCGATTGAGAGGCCGCGTTTCAACCATTAGGCTATCACTGCTCATACTAAACTACATTAACATAATCTCATATAAGTAATGTTTAAAGTAACTTGTAAGTAAAAAAACTTAAAAACTACATGTCACATCATCACAGTCAAAACGCTTAAAGGTTACAGAAAATAAAATATCCAATTAAATCAAAATATGCTTTATTGTTCACCATTTAAATTACAAGACATTATACACGTCGACTTATAATATCCATCCGTCCCCATAGTTTTACGCTGCGATAAATGTATATCAGTTAGTTCCATTACACCGAAATCGTAATCGCCAAACTTCTGCAATATTTGTGAGCCATCGAACGTTTCTCGAGACTTCTTAGAACCTTTTGTTTGTGTTTCTTCCTCCGGTGCATCTCTCTGACGCCCTCTATATTTCGAGTTTAACAACGTCACGTGCAATTTTACATTGTCTCGGCTATATTCATTATCCATGAATCCTGACACAAAATAAAGAAAAAAACATTTTATTATACCATAAAATAAAATGAAACTTGATTATACCCCTAAAATACTTGATTATATCACTATTCATTATTCAAGTTACAATTCAGTTCTAAAACAGCTGATATTTTGTACACAATTGTGTAAATATACACAAAAAGAGCGTCTTTGAAATAAATGAAGGCCTTTACGCATTGACTAATATTTGACTTATTTCATAGTAGGCAAAATATACATTTATGTTCAACAAAATTGATAACAATAAAAAATAGTTGTGTGTAGTAAATTATCTATAAACATCTTTAGCAAGCAATCTCATCCTATTTGGATTTAATAACCAGTCGCAGTACATTTAACTCGAGTCGTTTCTTAACATTTTCAAGGAAGCAGAACCAAAATGATTCGATCGGGGAGATTCCATGTTCAAACCTACTATTAAGCGGTTCTTGTTTTTCAGTGGAATGATGAGGTTGCCGGCTCACTTTCAAGTTATGAGGCAACTATTTTTGTCCTTGGGAGCATTGCATCTGTGATTGACTTTAGAAACTACCCCTCTTTTATATGCGGATGTTCAAGTCTTGAATCGCTTATCGCGCTTGACAAACAAGCAAACGAATTGCTACTTAAATCTTATAAAAACATGAAGAGTTTTTAAAATCGTGTTATTAGTTTCGAGTAATAGTAGTGCTGTAAATCTCCGAAGTCATTCAAGCAAGTACGAATTACATACTTGTACGAACGATATACGCATATGCATGAGCAATAAACATTTTAATTTAAATTACAATACAGGATGGTCCTGCCAGGCGATCAAATAAAAAATAAATTATGTGAACCGTCTGAATCACATTTCTATACAATGTTTGCACATGTTCATTAACCGTGAACGTAATACAAAAACATCGTATATTAAAACACATAGAGGTACACGATTAATCACAATCATGTCGAGACATAAACGTCATAAAAACGATTTTGCGACACTAGCGCTGTACAAAAGCGACAAAATATGTAATCACGCGGCGTTAATAGGCTTCTGTTTGGTAAACGGTAGTGCGAAAGTGTCCTTAATTTTCACCTGCTTTAACGAAGTACTGAACAAGACTATCGACCATCCTTTGAAGCAAGCCGGGTGGCGTCGTTTCATCTTGAACGCAGCCGTACAACACATCAATCTCCTTAGGGTCGTCATTCATGTAAGATATACCCTTCATTCTAATTTTCAGCGGCAAATAATCCTTAATTAGGGGCCTGTAATAGATAAATAAACAGTTTAAAAGTCATATCAATTATAATACCTGCAATCAGTGATAGCCTGATGGTTGAAACTCGGCCTCTTAATCGAGAGTCCGAGGTTCAAATCCCAGGCCACCATTGATTTTTCAAAACTTCAAAATTACAATTTAATTATCCTCGCTTTACGATGAAGGAAAAGATCGCGAGGAAACCTGCATATCTAAGTTCTTTAAAAAATAATAGTTCACAAAAGTGTGTGAAATCTACCAATTCGCACTTGGCCAGCGCGGTGAACTTTGGCCTAAAATTCTCTCATTCTGACAGAAGACCCTTGCCGAGCAGTGGGACAATAATGGGTTGACGATGATGATGATCTGCAATTAACTTTTGTCAATCTTTAATTCCTTCCCTCCCTGCCTTAGATCTCGTAGGAGACGACTAAGGGATACGATCTAGGAGATCTGCAGCAGCATCTTCCTGTGTAACATCAGCATTCAGTGCAGTCCCCAAGACACAGTGACTATATATTAGTAAATAACGCTTTTACTTAAGGGGTTCAAAGGCAGATGGATGGTAAAAGGATATTTATGATTTATGTATGGCTAGTAGGTACATACAGTACTTCCAGATGCACTGTGATTACAGTAGATCATATCAGTTACTGTATTTTCAACTTTCATTATTTCATTTCATTTTCATTTCATTTCATTTGGTACTGGTTCATTACAGTATACCTTTATTTTTTGATCGTCATATTGCACAAACACAGGTGGGAAAGTAAATGGCCATTTTTTTTCGTCCAAAATTTATAAAATACTGTTTTTTTGAAAGCAATGTTTGAAAGTACTGGGTACATAGATGGAAATAGAGTCTAATCCAATTTTAATATCATTTGCAACTTTACAGATAAAAGGAAAAAGATTCATTCTTGTTGTCACTAGCTTGTCATGAAAAATTATTAAGTATGTTCGTAATTAAGAAATTAGATACATACAGAATAATGGTAGTCTTGGCTTCTGTTAACAGTTTACAAGCATGCAGTCTTTCTTCATTATCCATGAGGCAAGTCACTCCCAAAGTCAGATGTAATTTTTGCGCCCTTATAAACAGACTTTCTTCTAAGCCTCTGCCTGAACATTCTTTCAGAACTAGCGCCTTAAAATAAAAGGGAATATTTTACCTATATATTCATAGAGACCCGGTCGCCATGTCGTACGTGTTTAAATTGTTCCACGTATCTCGATGATACATAATTAATAATTATATCATCGTTTTCGTATCACATTGCAGATTTGTCGAATGTATTTTTCACCACAATACATATAGTATGAGGAGATTTTGTCATGTAAAATTTATGGGCTTCAATTCGAGTTTCAATAACTACACCAATAATAGCAACAATACTAAAAATATGCAGTTAGATAACTTATAATTATTATTTTTTAAATCTTGAATCATGGTCTCTATGATAACATCAGTCAGACGTGAAAGGGCTCTACCACCTTTTAAATGCTTGAATGTATATAACTTTATAATTGTACAAGTCACCCAAAACATAAAGTCAAATTATGTCCGTCAAGCATAATATATTGAAATATAAAAGTAATAATAAAAATGTCTAAGTGAACAAACCTTAAAGTTCTCGAAGCTTCTCATAACATCAGGATGGTTCATTGGAATTGAGAGGAAATGAGTAGGTCTATACTTCATTCTGGCTGCCATTACAATAATATTGATTCTTCGTCTTGCTGCTTTAATATTCTAAATCACAAAAATACAAAAAGAACAAATATAATAGCCAATACATATATCTGTTATGTTATGTATAATGTTTTAATTATCTATAAAACATTTGTGCCAGAAGATACAAATGTCGAATATTTATAATAATGAAATTTAATGAAATATTCCAAAATAGAGCAAAAATAGTATATGTACTTTTCCAATTTACTTGATCATGTGACATAATTATAGGGAGTTAAAACTGTACTTGCAACAACATATTAATAAACTAACTGCAGGACTAGCTCCAAATATGACAATGTCTTTGTTTTCTCCCATTCTAGGTATCTTTATTTCAGTTTTAGTGTCCCTTTCTATTCTGTTCTTCATGCCACCTTTTCTACCAATGATAGATCCATGATAATGCCTGGAATAAAACAATAAAAATTTAAATCACAATTGTGCAGTGCACTTGACCACACAGCTTGTGTAAATCTCAATCTACAAAGTGAAGCAATATATTTAGTAGGCTCCTTAAGCTGTAATTTCTGTTAAACCTTTAACACTCTTGAGACACTTAAGCCAAACAGGTATTAAAAATGGCTGCCTGTTACATTACAGAACCTGGTAATTTATGGTATATTTTCATAACCAATTATTATATTTGATATCTATTGGATTTTTGGTATAGTCCATTTTGTAGTGTGTCTTTTCATCCTTTGCTGCTTTTCAATGTTTCCATCAACTTCAAGATACGGTTTTTAAAACGTATAACTAAAATTTTAAATAATTTATACACCAATTTTACTTATCAAAGTGCCTTAATGATTACTTACGAAGCAATATGGAAATGTGTGTAATATCTGTTATCATCTAACATTGATATTTCACAATCATCATCATCATCTTTATCTCCTTCATCATCCTTATATGTGACTTCTGAAATTGTTCCAATAATCATATTAGCATGTATCATCTTCAAATCTGTTGTTTCTACTGTTAGGGTACCAGTATCTTCATTATATATATACTGTACACGAAACTGGCCATGCAGATTGCAAAATTCATAAAACTTGGCAACATTTACTAAGGATTTATAAGGGCTTGAAAACTTAAATTTTGTTCCCTTTCATTTCTCGCCATAGGGAACTCAGTCCTCAGAAATAGCAATGCATTTGTTGCAGTCTAATGTAAGAATCAAATGATGATGATGTCAATGTCAAATGATGTCAAGCATCTATAGGCGCATGTCAACGTGAAAGTTGGTGTGGTGTTGATTGCCTTTATTCATGCCTTAGTGTGGGGTACTGTTCTGTTATATCTAGTTCTCATCACAATCTTGTCTTTTATACATATTACTTGTACAAACATGATGTTTCACATCTGCCAGACATCCCATTAAGGCAATATTTTTTACTGTGATTAGCATAAACAAAAGTTGTAAAGTGTTACAAAGGTGATAGCACATACTTCGGCACTAGTTTAGAAAGGTGTGATGAGAGAGACAAGAGGCAATCTTACTTAGACCTCAGAGGTAGTACCACTGTATCTCAAGTAAGATGTCAATCCCATCTGAGTTCAACTACAGATTTTTTTTATAAATATGAAGTGGCAAACGAGCACGCAGCCCACCTGATGGTAAGTGGTTACTGCCGCCCATGAACATTTGTAAGCAACTTCATATAGAACAGGGGTTCTAT
>DWNE01008369.1:0-11570 GCA_018249875.1 Cecropterus toxeus | reverse complement strand
GACTAGTTTGCTCCTTCCAGAGTATAAATTAATAATAACTATTAAGCCATAACGAGTTATTACTATTAATATTATTAAAGACAATATCATTGTAATCATAAGTTGTTATCATATAATTGAATAACGGAAAACAAGGCTATTTCACAATTACCTATTTCAGGGCATCTTTCTGTCATGTTTATTTCAAAGCTTAGTTGTGAGATGTTAAGCTTGACACGGACTGAAATTGAGTAATATAATTACGGTAATTTCATTGCTATCTCGTCAAGAATAAATTATTAAAACAATAAAATAATTAAAAGTGTAAATAATAACGCATTTAAAGATTATTATTTTTGTTTTGTTTCTGGTTTCATACGCATTTAAAATCTGATTTGTAATCAGATTCTGAGGTTCGAAGCCCAGAAACAAAACCACTATTATTTTGAAAATATTGGTCTTATTTCAAAAATTAAATCTCCGAGAAGACTCGTGCCCACAGAAGAACAATAATGGGTTGATGGCGAAGTGCAGAAGTAACCCAGTGATATAAGTATTAATTTATATAAATATAAAAATGAGATGATGGGATGGAGTTGGATTGATTTTGGATCCATAGTTAAAACATTAAATCGTTCGAAATTAATAAATAATTACTAAATTGTAACAAATACGTGACTATACCTATATCATATTTACATCAGAATCTTAGCAAAATCAAACAGAACTATCTTCTATACAGATTCACCTTAATATCACAAATTCTAACAATTCCGTAAGCGTAACCCATTATTCCGTAACGATTTATAGGCATGTATAACATACAAATCGGGTAGACCCTATGAATGTTTTGGTTTTGTGTATTACGATATGTCAAATTACATGTCTAGCTTATTTTGTCCCCTTGTTCAATAATCCCCTTTATTATTTCCAAAATTTGATATTTAGCCTAAGAAACCACTTTGGGGTCTGGGTGGTTTTATAACTATAATTTACACTGACTTGAGATACCGTTATCTACAATGTGACGATATACTTAGTATGTTAAGTACATGAGACGGAAGCAAAAGTTGTTTTATTCGGATTTTAATAAAATTATAATCAAATACAAAACATAATATTTAACAATTATTTGTTATATATAAGTAAGTATTTAAAAATACTAATACAAACACATTTCACGACTCCGTAAATTCTAATCTTGCTTCAGAATAATTCCTTAATACAATAATAACAAAAAAATCTGAACAATGCTTAATTGTACCCGAATAATGTTTTCTGGGATCCTAAAATACACACCTAAAAAACCCTATCATGTTTATTTTGCGGTCCTGAAATCACAACTAAACCCACGCTTCCCGGCCGTTAAACATCTGTTCCGGTCAAACTATTCGGCGAGCGTGGAGCCATTACACCGCTACAATTTATGGCGTCACAACTACTGCGCCAGGATTTGTAGCAAAAACTCTATTATAATGGAGTTTGTATCGCGGAAATAAAGGAGAGATAAACAGTGGAGTGTTTTGGAATAAGCAAGATAACTCGTAAGCTATTGCGGATTTTTATATAAGACGATCGTCAAGACCTCGGGAGTAGCAACTCATCTGTGATTGTCTTCATGTTCAACTCAGTACACACTACATACACAGATACATGGATATCTGTTAGCAACTTTATCCGTATTTCAGTTAGTTGAATCTGTGGCCTACAATGATCACTACAATGACCATCAGTTATACTGTATGCTTGTTTATACACCAATGTCATTAAAGAAAATTTCACAAAGGATACAAGACTTTGCTGCCCCTGAAGAGTAATGAGGATTTTTTTTTATTTTAACCATTATTTTATGATTTTGATTAAGCTCACTGTCCACGTAATAAGAAGATTGCTTTTAATTTTTGATACATATGTAATCGATTCTTATATCCTTAAAATAATATGTATAATAATAATTATAAGCTGAGGTTACACATGCGTTGCAGCGTAACGAAAAAGTGTAAAAATACTATGGTTTTAACTACAAACAATAAATATCACTATCATTGTATGAAACATTTTACATGAAAATATAAATAATTATAAAATAATACTGCAGACTATTGTATTTTATCGTAACGCAACATTAAAAGTCGAGTATTCTCACAGATATATTTGTTCCGGTCAAACTATTGGGCGAGTGTGAAACTTTACACCGCTACAATTTATGGCGAGAGCGCCAGGATTTGTAGCAAAAACTAGATAACACTAATTATAAGCTATATCTAGCTGTTGTATCAAAATGTGAAGTATGTTATTTGTAATAATCTGTGTGTGTTTTGTATTTTTTTTTATATTGGAGTAGCAAACGCGTATATAGTCCACCTGATAGTAACTGGCCACTGCCGCTTCTAGACATCTGTAAGCAACTTAACGTAGAACAGGGGTTTTACCTGCAGTCGATCGCAGATGCGTTGCTACTCCCGAAGACTAAGATGGTCGCCTCATACATAAGTGTATCGGGAACCATCACCCGTCCACACGTTTATAAAAAATTAAATAAGATGAAGTATGTTGATTTTTTTTTTATTACTTTATTCAATTTTTTGTCCTCTTTTATACAATAATTTAAAAGAGCAGCAAATTTTAAGTCAAACAATTCGAGATTTTTTAAATATAATTTATTAAACACAAAAGGAAAAAAAAAGTAAATTAACGATTTTGTTTTGTTTTCTGTTATATCAAGAATGTCAACAAAAGTTTTAGTATACAGGAGAAAATCATTGCTTTATTTAATTATTTTAAATCTTCAACAAATAATACTTTAAATGCACGTCCAAATTATAATAAATTAAAATATTCTGATTATACATTCATTTTTAAAGAATATTAGAGCTCGAAACTCGAGCTACGTTGAAGCAATGGATCGTTTAACCTAAATTTTGGATGATTCAAACTTTTATGAACGTTAACTGTAACATAAACTACAGATGTAACCGCTAAAACGATTAGGAGTAATTGTTCCAGCAATTACTATATTCGTTTTACGAGTACGGTCTGTTTCGTCTTTATTATTATACGTTCGTTATTTACTTACTGTAATCATTCCTTTTGTTATAGAAAATAATGTTCATGACGAGGACCCGGAACGAGGACCATGGAATTTTTCCAACTTTAAAAATGTGGAAAAAAATCCTTAAATCTTTATAATGCTCGCAGTTGGTATAAATAAATTGAATACATGTATATTAGCTTTCTTTGAAATTTTTACGTATAAAGAAATTTGATAACAGTATCAGACTTCTTTATACATAAAAAATTACATATAAACCAGTACAGACTGGTTTGAAACGCGATGAGTTCTGAGTTCGTTCTGAGTTAATTTTGGATTTCTTGACGACCCACGTGGCGGAGCGGTCACCATACTGGTCTAACGCGCAGTGGGTCCCGGGTTCGATTCCCGGCCATACAGAAATATGTATGATGAGTTTAGATTTCTGTTCTGGGTCTGGGTGTTTATGTATTCATGTTTGTATGTCCATGGCACCCACGGCACAGGAAAAACTCCTAGTGTGGGGCTATGAGTGTAGAAAGCGTGTTATTTTTGTTCCGGGTCTACTCGTTTATGTCTTCATCTTTGTTTATTTCCATGGCACCCACCACATCCGGAGAAAATCTTGTGTACCTATCACATTGCGCTTAATATACAAAACGTTATTATAATTTTACGTGCATATCAAAGATCTTTTCGCAAAAATGGTTTCTTAACTACAAAACACATGTTCGTAATTTGAGATTCCCAAACTTCTGCAAACATCCATAAATTCTGTCAACTCGGCCTAAAATAGAATTTTATATCCAATTATTCCTCCATAGTTCTCCGTTATCTTCCAACGCTATAAACGTCACGCCAAAATTCTTCCAACCAAGAAAGTTAGGAGACGATAATGCCGGACCCACCCCCATAAAACGAGATACATGTCAGTAATTCATTTTATGTACCATAAAATATTCGAAGATACAACAATAGAGCGATAAAATTTAAATCTGACTCCATTATGGAACATGAGATATTTCCCTTTGTAAAATATCCTTGCTCTTTTCAGCGATCTGAAAGCTGAATTTTCTTATCGGAACGTTTCAGTTCTTCCATATTTTAGAGTTGTTTTAAATTTTAAATGTCAATGACAGTACGCCACTCCAAGACGGAAGTCTTCACTGGTCCCATCTTTGTAATTAATTCTTCAGTTTTATCAAAATCGTCTATCTACAAAGTTATGTATATGTTGCTTTTATCTATTGGAACAGAAGTAACATTTATATATAGCTTCTTATGATCGATTTCTCACTAAGAATTTTAAGAAAAGCTTCAGTTTATTTATCACGTGAAATCGAAAATGCCAGATAAACTAGCTTCACTTGCAACTGCTGTTTACTTGTTTTGCGATGTTACCGCTAGCAGCGCTAGCTGCATCCACCGAATAATATGTCAATTGCTTTGTAGGTGATTGTTCTAAAAAATCTTCATATTTTTTTTTATTATTATTAATCCAGTTTTTTAAGTATTAAGTTAAATCTGACAGGTCAAACATGGATAAAGTCGGTTTTTAGGTTTTTAAGAACATGATTATTTTACACTTCGATTAGTTTTTAAACACGCGTCGTGTTTAAAAAAAGTTGTTATATATTATTGACAGCTCATCTATAGATATTATTTTTGACTTTTTAAATGTTTGCTCACATATCTTTATAGTGTAGGGGTTGATCTTTTAAATTTTAATTTAATTTTATCATTTCAATTAAAAGAAAATGCGATAACCTATTCCAGAGACTCCTTTGTGTACGTCTCTAATATTCTCTTGATCACTAACAAAGCAACACTGTGCTAACAAGTGTCAAACAGAATACAACCACGTCTGAAGCCTATCCTAGGAAGAACAATTACATCCGTTTACATTCTAGATTGTATTATTCCCCGAGGAAACTATTCCAGTATCTCAGTATACATAGTACTTCACAAATTACTCTAATGTAATATGCTATGACATGTCAGATGTAATACGGATTAGAATCTATGTGTATGTTATTCAATTATAAAATTTTAGTTTTAATTTGTTGATTATTTTCTATTTATAGGAAAACTATTTTTTTTTTAAGTAATTTGTTTATGGGATTCTGTTCTATCGATTTATGGCGAAAAATAGGGTATCTTGATCGTTATAGTCTGGGAAAACCTGATTTACATCAAGTGTGCTAACGATAATAGCATCACTCGCTGCTACACGCTCAATCTTGATCTGACCGGAGTATCTAAAGACATAGTTACGTTGTCAATTTATAACAATCTTCCGACAGAGCGGCTGTTTGATCAACCATTAAACGACAATCTAAGAGAAGACAAGAGTTAACTGACAGCCGTTACGTTGCATTTCCTCGATATAAGGATCATTAATACAGTTTAAAACGCTTGCAGCGTTGTTTCATAGACGTTGATTGAACCATCTGTTAGTTCTTTAAATTAAATTGTTTGTATGGAATTTATTAGGGTCCCGTACTCAAAGGGTAAAAACGGGACTAACTGTCCCCATGTACATCTGTTACCAATCTTATATGAACCGTGATAGCTGCACAGTGAAAAATTTCACAAATGATGTATTTGTTGCCGCTATAAAACAGAATAAACTAAATATTTGCCGTTTTTATAGATATGAGTCGGTAACCACACTCTTCAAGTGAAGGAACTGCTTCACCCCAGATATAGGTGTGGCGGTTGTACCTCCCCGGTCGAATTATACTGATTCTATCATCGTTCAATAATATGTACTTACTCTAAGATCTATCCAACCATGCAACTCATTCAACCTTTACTTTACGGTTTACTTTTCCTTTGTAGCTTCTTACAACATTTAAGAGGAGAGGTGATGTTACTAAACACTGATATCAGCGCAGCTCTGAAATTCAGTTTGACAACTGGCAAGTATATCAACATTGTAATTATTTGATAAGTATATCCTGGAAACTAATTCCAGAAATCTTAACTAAGAGCGCATCGTTCTCGAGAACTTAGACATAACTTGAATGTTTCCTAGCTGACATCAAAATTGCGTATTCATAGTGGAAACTGCAGGCTTCAGTAAACATTCAAGAAACAGCATACTAGGTGGAACGCTTTAGGGGAAACTTGGCGACGAGAATGACAAGTGGATAGCGACCAATCCTTTGGACAAGTAACCGTACATTGCAGTGATAATGTATAATACAATTGTCTTTTAATATATTTCTTATATATTTAATAATATGATCACGAACTCAGTGCCAATCGAATGGAAGAAGTGCAAGTTTGAACAATTTACATAACAGTCAGAAATTAGTGTGAAGAATATTATCAGGCATATATTCTCAGGTATAAAACGTAGATTAAAGTAACTTCCCACTATTAAGTGAGACATAACTTTAATTAGCATATGACTTCGAAATTTATATTTTAAATTCGTTTACACTCTGAGAAATAATTGAGGTCAAATTTATGGCTCGGTCAGCGTAAAAAGTACCTGTTATAAATTAGTAACATGTTTTACATTTATAACTCCACACTAGGATTTTTTTCTGTTGGTGTCTTGGATACATACAAATACCCAGCTCCAGAACATAATTCTAAATTCATCATTTATGTATCTGGCCGTGGATGGATCCGAAACCCACTGCGCATCAGACTGAAATGATGATCGCTCCACCACGCGGATTATAATCTGTTGAAATTGAGCTCAAAGATTCTTCCTACGATTGATCTCAAGTAAACATAATTTGCTAGCTCAAATGTAAGCTCAATGTAAATTATGTATTCTCATGGAATTAATGTATTATTAACAACTTAAACATAAACAAATGACAAACAGCGCTTTCTATTTAACCTCGTTTCCTCTGGAACAAGTCCGTTATAACTTTAAGGAAACTGCTCGCCCGGAACATTCATGATACGTGTCATGGCGTTCCTAGCGGAAAACCCGGGGACAACTATAATACTGTATGTGACAGGCGGATGGTGCGTGCGACCAACCGAATAGACAGATCGTAAAGCAACCGGATTTCCAAAGCAAATTGTGAGAATCTGGAAGCAGGTTTTGTTATTGATAATATTGGTGTTTGTTGACAGTTTATTCACCATGTGTTATAAAATTTTCTTTGGAAACGTGCTGTTTAGGTGAACTTACCATCCACCTACCAATTACTATCATCTGATGGTGACTTCTGTCCATGGATATCTGTAAAATCTTAATGTCGAACAAAGTTTCTATTTGAAATAAATCAGTTGCATTGTTACAAGAGGACTAAGGTGGCCTCATATAGACAACCACATGCTTCAATTATGCAATTGAGTGATGAAAAATAAAATGATATTATATTAAGTTGAAGTAGGATTAGCCTACCGAATAATATTTTGAGGTGTAACAATTCAGATATTAGAAAAAGAACTTGTCAACATATAAAAAGTTTAGTTAAGTTGATTTAATTTATTTGCATGTATAACTCGCGCCACCAAAATTAATTTACAATTCATAAAACCTTTACAAGTATAGCTCATCCCAAACAATTTGTCAATATAAACTGAAAAACAACTCTGTGAGAATCGGGTAAAAATGCAATAGTGACATTTCAAATACATTCTTATCGAGGTTTAGTTACATATTATAATACTTATAACTTAACATTACACACGCTTACCAAAATACGCAGAGCTGCCGATCCAATCATTCGTATCAGTGATGCTTGACGGCAACACCGCTTACCACCGAAAGCAATTACATTTTCGCTAATACCACCCATATCACATATTAATAAGGGTGAAATTCGCGTGAAAATAAACAGATATGTGGTGAGAATTGCGTCGCTTGTCTACGATTTCTGTCAGATATCTCTCGAATATATACTCTGTTTAAGCTATCGGAAGTACAGTAATTGAGTGGTGTGGCACAATTAATATAATTAATACCCATTAATAACGAGCGAGAGCGCAATCTCGGGTACGGCGTAAAGTGTAATTATTTTGTTACGTAATTATAAATAAAAGTAATTAACCGTGACATGTCGCGAAGTGGCAGATTTGTAACAAAACAGCAATAGCGATGTAAGAACTTTTGTATGTAAATACATATGTGAAACTTGTTTATAGACGTATGAGACAAATTTGCCGTCGCGTTTTTCTATTACGCGTCACAATTTTCTGTTATTCTGTTACGCGTCACATTTTTTGTATATGATCTTACAGACTTTTTATTTATTATTTTGTATTTTAATACAAAGTGTAAAACATAAAACAAAAAACTTACGATATGGGATTATTGTGATGTAGACGAATATTGCTAATTAATCGTTAAAGATTGCAATGTAGGAAAAATAGCATTATACTGGCATGACTATTTTTTATAAAGGTTAAATTAGTACCTTTAATTATTTTTGTTATTTTAATTAACAGGAACATAATAAAAGCTTGTTTTATTATGTTCTTGTTTTCTTAAAAAAATATTCATGTACAAAGAGAAATAAGATAATATTTTTCGAAACATAACGTTTTCCAGCACAAACCGAATATCCTGACTCACTTCACCCTTACCGAATTCACTTTAATCCGGCCCTTAAAATCCACCCTCAACATGGACCGCGTCTATTTTTCTATCACTTCCCGCTAAATTAAGTCGTTCGCCCCACGTTTGACAACCCTTAACAACAACATAAAATGTGAACAAGCTTTACTTATGGCTGTCACCCCCGATGAAACTCATTTTAGACTCCAACTATCAATATTAATAAGTGTAAATTATCTTTTTATAATATAGTAATAACAAACGAGCAAGCAGTCCACCTGATTGTAAGTGACCACTGCCGCCCATGGACATGAGTTATCAACCCCACATATGATCAGAGTCTTACTTAACCCACATTCACAGTTAACCACAGACACGGTTCTGCTTTTAAGACTAAGTTGAAAAGCTTTGAATAAGTATGTTTCCCTTACACAGGACCAATCCTTCAGACAAGAACCCAGCAGTGTATAACACTGCTGTTATTAGGCCGAAATAGATGCCGATGTGGCGATGGTACTTCCTCAATCTACTCACAAAGAGTTCTACCACCTTAAATTTTATATACACCACCTACATTTAAATTTGTTGTTCGATGTTCATAACCTCTTAAGTTGACTCCTAATGTTTTATCTTTTTTTATGTAATTCACCTCATCAATATTAAACACGAAATATAAGATCCACGGCCAATGCCACTCAGCTGTTGCAAATATAATGCCTCCCAAAATATTTTAAAATAACAATGTAAATTTAAAACACGATCTCATTTGACCTAAAATTTAGAATAAAATGTAATCAAAATGCATATGTTGGAAAAGAAACAAGCTCCCAACAGAAGCCGATACACAATAAAAGACTTCATTACAGAAAATGAAACAGTTGC
Organism: Cecropterus toxeus; assembly: GCA_018249875.1. NCBI lineage: Eukaryota > Metazoa > Arthropoda > Insecta > Lepidoptera > Hesperiidae > Cecropterus > Cecropterus toxeus. The sequence goes on along the minus strand of DWNE01008369.1, from coordinate 2,148 downwards.
AGCGTCTATGAAAATTTTATCTTATTCCACATTTTCATCTTTCTGTATTACATACAAGGAATATTTTATTAATAACACTAAGTACTTTCGTACAATCTAAATTAATTTGTACAACGCTGTTCGTATCATAAAAGGTTGCGTATGTGATAAAAGGAAAGAAGAATGTAGTCCACCTGATGTTTAATAATCTTTCAATGTTAGAATTTATAGTACAATTATGACGTATATCTCTACTCCTATTTCTACTTTATAGAAACAATGTAAATGCACTGTTGTAATTTTGATGAGTTAAACAGATTATCATTATTTAGGAAAAATAACAGATGCCATCAGGTAGCAACGATAAACTATCGAGTGGATGCAGTCTATTTTCTTCATCCTTTGTTACTTCAACTTCATGCAATACATAAATTTAGCCACGAACAATATTTCTGCATTTTGTATTAATTTTAATTTTATTCCTATACTTTCATTGCATAGGTAGGTACTTTCACATTCCGTCGCGTTAAAAATATTGTAACTGACTATTTGTAAGTGCCCCGGTAGGCCTATGCAAAATAAAGGCATTACATTTCATTTCATACCCCCGAGTTTAACACTTCTCGCCAGATATCACTGAATCTTGAATTTAATCAGGACATACTTCTTGGACATACTTGTTACAACGTTTGTTAATTATTATCAATAGATACTGTTATATATCACTGTCTTAAAAGGTTTAGCTTCGCTGCAGTTGGTGGAGTACAATGCTTTAATTATATAGAGTGGTCACGCCTGACCTGATGACCTAATTGATTTCCATCTAACGCGCGTGCTCTTTTGTCTTCTTAATGAACAGTTTTAAATTCAAAAAGTGATAATACAGTTACTTTTTGAAGATTTTTCTGATCTTGTATCAGTTAAGTTGTAATTGAAAAACTTAATTGGATATTGCGTATTTTACCAAAGTATTAGAAAAAAAATATATAATAAAAGCGTTTATTTAAATAAAATTTAAATTTTTTAAATAAGTATTCGACGGATATGCAAATATATGGGATGTGATAAGATAATGATAGTAATTTAAAAATATAAACAGTTTTAATATGATTACATGCACGGCAGCGAAAGTTACAAAACTTACTTTAAACTGCTCCGGGAACTGAAACAAAACAATATTTTCATTTTAATAATACATAAAAACATAAACAAACGGTATATATAGTTCTTAACTTTGACCTTTCCCTATGGAAAGGCCAAAGTTAAGAACTATAAAACATATTACAAATATTACAAGTAGGTATATGTGAATGAAGTATTCACTTATTTCCTATGGATCCAGACTCTTTCCTCTCTCATATTCAGGATTCTCATCGTTCAAATAATTAGTCGTCCCCTGTATAGGTTTACCAATACCCAACTTTAACCAATTTACGTATAGACACACAAAATCACACAAAATCCCGACAAATACGCTGTCATAAAATTCTCAACAGACCACAGGAATTTGTAATGCATTCAAGTAAAAAAATCCGTAACAGCAAAGGGTAAGTAACATTCACATAAAAACCAAAGTGAGCCATCCCTTAAGTTGTCAACAATCATAGCCCCACGAGGGGAAACACCAAGTTTTATTTTATCGCTACGGTTTATTTTATTTATGGCAAACAGTTAGGGATGTAGCGGAGCCATGGAAGCATTCAATGGTGGACCATTTTTTCAATAAATATGATAAATGTATTTATATTGCGAAACAATACAACTTCTTTCGTTTTGGATTGTTTATCTTTAGTTTCGAAGATGGCTGAAACATACATCGTAATAAAATGAAAATGAATATTTATCATAGTGGCTAAGGAAATTGTTCATCTTTGATGAAATGAAAGGTTTAAATAATACTATCTTTAACCACTAATATTACTCTCATTTTAATATAATAATAATAATAAACCGTTTATTAACAATCTTACATGTTACATTTTATCCTTTGACTACTTATAAAAATAATAATAATAAATGGTTATTTACCATAAATGAGAGTACATTTGAAACGAAGAGCCCTGGCTCCCAGAAAAGCGTGAGCTGTGGCCTGGGAGACAGTTCCTTCCCAATTCTATTGTTACAGTTACAGTCTTAAATGTAGGGTTACTAATCGCCTTTATGCAAAGT
>DWNE01008368.1:0-11570 GCA_018249875.1 Cecropterus toxeus | reverse complement strand
CAGTACATAACTTCGAATTATCATAGGTAAGGATACACTTACATCAATATTCATCCCCAATAATAATATAATATAATATACCATATCTATGTTATTATGAAAACCTTACTAGGATAGTGGAGACATCTATCTTCAGTAAACTTCAATTAATATTTTTTATTAAAGATGGCTTCTCATCATGTGTTAGGTTTTGCTGTAGTTGTTATAATATTAGGTTATATGCCTATTTTAAAACGTTTTATAAATAAGTCGATACTTTATTAATATGTTGTTATAGATACCTATAAGCGCGACACAACGCGATGGTGGCAGTGCCAGCGGCGGCACGGCCGCGTGCTTTGAGCTATCCACATAAATTGAGTAGGTGACGGGCCGACATGGGGTCGTTCTAGGACGGACAGTGGCGTGGTCGCCGACAGCGCGATCTAACACCACGCGTGTTTACGTAAGCGCCACGCCCCGAGCCACGCTTCGGCGGTAAGGGGCGCGGCGCAGAGCGCGAAGCACCTCCGGTCGCCGAGCGCCGACTGACGCACCCTCATCCCTCATCCCTGCACGCTGTGGGGGATCGCGCCTGCGTCAACCACTTACGTTACAATCTTCACGCCTCCTGTTACATAATGTCTAAACTTCGACAAAGCTCTCTAGCTCCCTAATAAGAATAAGACACTTTATAGGGGTGGATGTACCGACGCTACTGTTTATTGTTATTATAACTTAAGAGTGGAGAGTCGACTACGTTTGTCTAATAAAAACAATCGTAATAGTAGCAATTATTAGTCGATAAGGTTACACGGATACTTACTAAGTATTTTCCATTTATTCAAAACCATATACTTAAACATCAATTAATAACTTAATAAGTATTATATTATTAAGAAAATGGTACCCACCGTATAAGCAGCGCATAGTGTTATGCGATAGATTTGCAACTGCGATTAACTTTAGTAGATAATTAAATTTATATGAGTAGGATAATATGCATGAGTGTTCTAAACACTCATGCAAATAATCCATCTTTCTTCCAGGCCGCAATAGCAACAGGCCGCATATTTCATTTAAGGCTTATGGAATGTGCCTGTTTTTTGTTGTTAGCGCCAATCACACCTCGAAAGGGAAAGGCTCCTCTCAATGGTGTCCTTAATATGAGCAAGCAGAACGCACAACATCTCGTGTCCTAAAAATAGAAATTGAATTCCCCGAATCTGCATCTGCGCTGGTTCTTGGTTCGGCGAGATACTTTCAGCGAGAGGGCGGTTTTACAGTGGTACCTATATGTGACTGCAATGAATTGGCTTGGATGAACCATCGCCCTCTCCGACTCTTTTTGCCGTTTCCTTCCTTCATTACTGCTTTCAGAAGGATTACACGGATTGCGGATTCCTGTCAATTCCATGAGATGACAGAATTGTATGTATGTATGTATCGGGGTCGTGTTACCTATCGGACTCTCATATGCTACGGCTAAGTCGATATGCTACGGCTAAGTCGACATAAGGGCGGTTGGGTAAGGATATTCGGGCCTCGAGGAGTACCTCTCGGATCATTAACATTTATACTATAGGTATATTATAATAATGCAATGTTTATTGAACATTGTAATATAATATAAAAATGTCAAAGATATTATACCAATCCCACTGTTTAGTGGGAGATTAGAAAATTGTATCCGCAGGATCCGACAGGTGAGGCTGTAATAAACTTCAAACCTTTTTGAGGTAAGATATCGTCTACCTGGATCTACATTAATAAAATACATTCATTTTACTTTTCGGATGCACTTTAACCTGCTAAGTAGGTACTCATCTAATAATATCGTACTTGATTACATTCTACCAGTAATAAGTGTCTACCTATTCACTGATTCACATATACAAGAGACATGCCACATGGCAATGATAATATGTCGGTACTTAAGCGATAGTTTCGTTGTAATTACCTACGTTTGTGGTCAGTGTTCACACTGTTTATTTGCTCGCCGTAATTTATTGCAACCGAGCGATATGCAGTTGCTAATACGCTTTGTACAGTAGTGTAGTATTAGGGCTCCGGGGCACTGCCCCATCAAGCCGGTAGCTACGCCGTTGATAAGTACTCATTGCTGGTAATATTCGATATCTGGGTATTGTCGATTACTGGGAGTCGATTACTGGAGTTCTAGTGTCGATCACTGGAGAATTCAATAATAAACGTATTTTTTATGATTTAATATTGGTATAAGTAATATTTAAAAAATAGTACAGCCTATTCATATCTGTAGAATATATTTTAACGTATTTAGTGTTAATTTTATTTTAAACACGATAAAAAACACTCTTAATTTTAGAAACAAACACACGACCTCCTTAAAGTGTCGATTACTGGTGCCACTACGCTAGTGTAGTATTATTAACGTAAGATAATGGAACAAACTCAAGTATGGATCACGAAAAAGTCTATGAAAAGTTTAAAATGCTGTTTCCCACCGTGAATTTAAGCCTAACAATAAACACTTAACTCTTCTTTCTAAAGCTAGTTTTAAATTTTCTTTAGACAGCCTCGAGACACAGCTCAAGTAGTCCTTACTATTGTCGACGGAGAACGTGCTATTATATTGTTTATGCTGTTCACCTTTGAAGTTTTTACTCAACTGTGTGCCAGAAGCAGAGCCATTTTTGAGGGTACCTTTTATGTCAATTTTTTCGTATGCTATGCAACTGAAACAGCTTGATGGATTGTTTAAATAACATTAGTGTGTAAGTGTCGTTAGAATCGTATTTCGTATGTGTACAGCAATATTACTACACTTCCTCCTGGTCTTTTGATAACTATTATAATGGACCTGTGCGTGTTCCATATTGGATTTATTATTGGCCATATGAATTTATTACTGTAAGGTCTCATTTTATTCGGTGGATACTTTCTGCAGAAAAGAGCATACACCAAATTCCCATAAAAAAAGACTTTACCTACCTTGAAAAAGTAGGGATACGTTCCGTTATTTCCTAGCATGGCATAAAAACAAAACAAAATTATATAAAAACCGGATAAATTAGTTTGCAAGGATTGAATTAAATAGGCTGCTTAGTAAATTACTTCGAATGTCGGATAGAAATTCATATAAAGGTTTAAAATAAACTTGTATTAAAACTTAATTTGTTTTATTTTATTGAAAAGTAATATAAATTGCATTTCTTAATCATTATCGCTGTCTGATAACAGTTTGCACCTTTTACGTAGTTGTTCCAAATCACCTTGATCATTTACAGAGTTATTACTTATTATTTGATTTAAATAATAAATCGGTTTTCTATATGAGCGTCGTTGTAATAGGTACGTAGTTTGTAATCTCTGCCCGTCATGAGAGGCGATTAAAAGGGCCCTTCAGTGGTGCGGGCGGCAAGAGTGGGAGCTCGAACTTTACAGCCAGGCGACCCCAGAAAGGACGATGGTACGTGTGGTGGCATGCCCTGATAAAGCTCATGCCCCAGACGGTGCAGGAGGCCCAATCCCTCACCTGGGTGGAGCCCGATGAGGCAATGCGCTCAGTAGACTTCGGTTGCGTTCCTTTGAAGATACTTTGGAGTCCATTTCGCAGCACAGACGACAGCCACTCGGCGTGTTTTACTGCGGTAAAAATCCTACATAAACTAGCCGTCGCTCCCATTATTCCCAGATTTAACGGTTTCAGACATTAGCGTGTTTAATAACGTTTCTTTATTTTTTAATTTACCTTGGTTTTGTAAGATAGTTTTACTTCAATTATTAAATATGAGTTCAAATATGATCGCGCCATATTTGCCTTATTATAAAAGCCCTATACAAACACTTACTTACTTACAATTTACTGCAACACAAGTGACCGTAATGTTAAAGTCGCAAAATCTAAGGACTTACCCATTTGCGTCAGACATTCTAGAAAGCAATTTCAAAATAATATCTACCTACTATAATTTATAAAAATGAATATTTCGATCACCAGAAATACAATAACTAGTTTCTTCGTTAATACAATGAGCTAGCTTTAGGGATTTCAAAAAAATCGTCGAAGGAAATTTTATAAGTTTATTTAGTTCTCTTTTTGTGAAAGTATTGTGTGTGAGATATATTAAGTTCGATACGGTTGGCTTTAAATTTAGTGAGTTTCTTTTTAAAAACGAGTTACCCATAAAGACATAATCGTTATTTCGTGTGAAATTATTTCATGAACGTAACAAAACAGCTGCAATTATTATATATGATTTTTAAGTCTCGCGGTTAAAAAGCTTTATATATTTATACTATTTCATTGATTTAATTCAATCAAAAATCATTTAGCAAAAACTACCCTCTGGTACACTACCATATACTATGATGCTGTGAAGTCAGTTCTATGTCAAGAGATGGCGCTATTTGAATTTGATGCCTATGAAGTATATTATGATAGAAATATACGTGCATAGGAAGTTAAAGAACTATAGAGCTATTCAAGGGTCTCTCAAGAGACATCGCCGCCACAACTATTTCTGTTCGTAAAGCAGTATTGTGTTCTGGTTTGACAGGTGTGCAAAGATAGTGCATCGGTTACCGATCTCAGGTATGTGATTAATTTTATCTAGGGCTAGCTGAAGTAACCGTGCTTTACTACGTGATAAAATATTTAGGTTTTACTCGCTAACCGTTAGAGGTACATAAAAAGTGATAAAAACCATCCGTATAGAAAATTAAATGTTAATCTCGTCTATACCCTCAAAACTTAGCTTTTTATTTAAAACGAAAGTCTAAAACCAACGGGTGTAGTGACATCACTAAAATAGACGCCATCTTTTAATAGCGCGAAACATACCGAAATCAAAAATAGCCTATAGACTGACCAGTTAAGCTACATCCATGCTAATCTTTATATTTATCGGAGCAGTGGTTCTTGCGTGATCGATTAACACACACACATCACCTCGTTTTTTGTATATTTTTTATGTAGGAAAAAAAGGTTGCCAGATCTAAATATACTATCGTCCTCAAGATGGATCAGCAAAGGGACATGGAGCCCTTTGACCCGCGCACTCTATGTCACTAGCATTATTCTAAGATAAGATAACACGCTAACACCACGCTTTCTACACTCATAGCCCCACACTAGGATTTTCTCCTGTGTCGTGGGTGCCATGGACAACACAAAGACGAATACCCAAACCCAGAACAGAAATCTAAACTCATCATTCATATTTTTGTCTGGCCGGGAATCGAACCCGGGACCCACTGCGTGTCAGACCGGTATGGTAACCGCTCTGCCACGCGGGTCGCAGATATTATATTTGCCGCCACTAAAATCTTCCGCCCTAGGCTCCACCCATTCAACCTTTTGATAAATCCGCTATTGTCAGGCATGCAGACACAGTGGAGTTCGTGTAGTCTTGGCTACCTGCGTTTGGCTCAATTCTAAAATGTTCCAATTTTGTACGTACCTTACACGGTAGCGCTATAGTCCACAGTAGAGCAATCGTCAACTGAATTGAGTCGATCGAGATATTAATGTGCACTAATATTTATTAATTAATGTGTTAATATAATGCGAGTAAATGCTATACACCCTAAGTAATCATCGATATTGCCATTTCATATTTTATTGAAGTCATAGGTTTTTGAAATTCACTGCGACCCGTAACATCTATCCAGTTAGTCAATTGGATTGATGTTTCAGGTCGAAAGTTCTTAAAGGTGCGTGAGTAATGTCTACCAATTCGCACTTGGCCAGAGTAATGAACCACGGCCTAGACTCAAGCTCTGCTATAATAAAAAAATGTTTTCTTCTAGCCTTATTATAGGTAAAGCTCAAGGAAAGGGGGACACTAGTGAAATATAGTAAAAAATTGTTGAATTAAAACAGTATAAAAGTTAATAGCATTAATTAATGCGTAAATGTTAATACTTTACGATTTGATTTCTCTTTGGCGAAAAGTTTCGTATTTTTTATTTTATGAATAATAGTTATAGAAATATATCACAGATATGGCCCGCCCAGCCACTTGTACACGTCAATACCATAATGTTAGGAGCATTTTTTCACAGTCCGAATTAATGATTATTTACAATACTAGATCAGTTTCAACACATTGGTAAAATGACATGATTTGGCTTTACATGTGCACAATCCTAAATAGAACACATGAAACATGGTTAGATGCAAATAAGAGTACATTTTATTAAGCTAAACCTCAAATAGTCCATATTTTTATTTTAAAATATAGGTATAAATTGCATTTATTGAGATAAAAGTTCTAGCCAAGGAACAGATCAATATTGAACCCACTAAGCAACTAAGCAAATACTAAAAATCGAAGTAAGAGATAAGCTTCATTCTTTTATTAAGAACCACCTATCGTAAGGCATCCAGCAACCATGAACGAATATTGCAGAATTTAGACATGGTCTTTTTAAGCAAGGACACGGTGCCAATAAATTGTAGAAACGAATTTCAACGAAAAAACCACTGTACGTGTTTGTGGGCGAACTCCAACCAATTTCAAACTAAAAAGCAAACATAATTAAGTCTTTTGCATAGTTGCGTTAAGCTCCAGCCTCCAGTGCCGAGATCAAACCGCTCAATTACTTAATGTCCTTAGCGTCCAGACGATAGTCACACTAAATCCTACTGCCACTGAAACATAGCCTCGATACACGCTCTACTTAATAGAATAACAATCTCAGTTACAAGATTTACTTAGGCCTATACCTAGTTAGATTTGGAAGTTCGACGGGGGAAGCGCCAGTACATCTAGTTCTAACGTGAAACACTTCCTGCATTTCTGTGGAAGGGTTTGGTTGCCGGCTCTCTTCTTTCATATGAGGCGAGAAAGGCGAGAATTTAGAACCCCCGTTCTATATGGAGCTGCTTTCAGATGTCCATGGGCAGCAGTGGCCGCTTACCATCAGATGGACTGCATGCTTGCTACAAGTGTTATAAAAAAAAATGATCGACGACTAAAAAGGAAAAAGCCAATATTCATGAAAAGAAATGTCTTATGTGTAAACCTCGCAAGCTTACTGGGATCTTGAATCTTGAACTTTTCCTGTACAATATTATCCTCAAACCAAATAGGTCATACAGAGCGTAATTCTAAGGAACCGCAACAAACTCGAGGCCATCATACAATGCTTTCAAACATGTTCAGCATGAAAATCAGTGCGCCATGCTTCATGTTTTTCACTCAATGCACAGTGACTTAATTGTCATCAATCAATGGAAAATATCGCGTTAACTAAACCCGAGGGCCATAACATTTTCGCTAGGCGTTGCAAGCGTCTGTGTTGTGCGAATTTCAACAAATTAAAATACAATTTCCGTCGAAATTTCCCGACCTTATAGGGTCGGGAAAAATAAGAGTCCTATAGTTATAACATAGGACTCTTATTTTTACCTATAACCTCTAGTTGAACTGACATCCTCTAGTTGAATGAAAGCTGACACTTGCAGAAAAGAGCGAATGACGATTGATGCAAATGCCCTCGGATAAAGGGATTCTTCCATTGGTTAGAATAACATCCCGATAAGCTAGCTGGTGACCTGATGCAGTCTAGGCACTCCTTTGACCGCCTTAAAATAACACCCCGCAAGTTATGCCACTGGGCGTATAAGATGCAAGCCATCCTGGAAACACATGACCACCAGCTTAATAACCAACAAACAGAATATATTGCATTGAAGTTAATTGAAATTTAAAGCATATAAATTTTGGTACAGGTGAAACTTAAAATTACTGCATATATACAACTTATAACATTTTACCTGCCATAACAATATTTTGTTTTCTTACTGGACAATGAAAATATGCTCTAACACTTACAAATATACCTAAAAAAGTTGGGGCAAGTATTTTTCATCCGATTATACACTATCTGTTGTAAACACATTATTTATCACAGTTACTAATACTGTTTCTTGTCAACACCATTTTTTATATGTAGTCATTAGAACCAAAGGTTCATAATCTTATTAAATACTGGCAAATAATATACTGCTGCTCAAACACCAAAACACAGTGCTTTTTAGCGTCCTGTAAAAAATATCAGAAAGCCTCTTCATCTTCATCCTAAAAATAAGAATGCACTTAACTCATATTAAACTAGTTCCATTCAATATATATCTGCTGTTATTTATAAAAACTGTCCAATTTTAATACGAATAGTTCAATTTTTACAAAGTTTATCACAACACTAACCAAGATTTGCATTTCAATAAAGTTCAAAGTTCAAACACAATATTTTATTTGCCATTAGGAAATTATTACATCGGTGGAACATTTAATCAACGACGGTCACGGTATGATCTATGTGCTTCACGGTCACGACTACGGCCACGGGTGCGATCGGTAGTGCGCCACAAGAACTCATCAACAGAACGTTCATATGATCTCTTGTCATACACTAGCATGGATCGAGAGTAGTCTGATAAATCGTAGTAACGAGGAGGCGGAGGCGGTGGTGGCAACCCTTCGTAGGCGGGAAGCGGGTTAGTAAAGCCAGGTGGTGCTACATATGGCATTGGTGGCAGCTGGTGATGCATTGTGCGCATGTACTCCGCCACATACGCTTCAGCTGCAGCAGACCCGCTATTCACATAACTTTCTCGGGCACGACCAAACCAATTTGACAAACGATCTCTCATATAAGGAGATGGTGACCGTCTCTTGTATGAGCGGTTCCGTGGGGGCATAAACGGTTTCCGTCTGCTTCTAGAAGATCCACTCCGATTTCTGAAACTGGAACCCCGAGAAGACAGAGGTGCTCTGTACGTTCTGTAGCTACCACCACTCTTCATGTAGCTTTTCTTAGAAGCTTCTTTAGATTTTCTTAATATTGGAGTCATTTCAATACCATCATCTTCTGGGAATAATCTACACAGTTCTTCTGCAACCTTTGGTTCGATTTCTTGTCCATCTCTGCCTATTTTCACTGGTTTTCCCTCATTCCATGGATTATATAGGTGGAGAGTGTTGCTGAATGGTAATTCCTTTCTACATATCCAGTCTACTTTAAACACTCCATCTAATACTTTCGCCGAGAGACCCGGCGGCAGTACCCACGATATGGGCGGTACATCGCGTCGGGACTCACTTCCCAGTCTAGCAAACCCAGCAAACTTTCCACTCTCCTTTACTGAGAATATTAAAAGAACATTCCGGGACTCACGGTAAGCTTGATTTAAGTTAGCTTCGTTTTGTGGAAGAGTGCTCCATACTCCTTTGGCTTTCGACAGTGTTATATTTTCAGCATTGTTAGATTTGATCAAGAAAAATCGTGTATCTCTGAATAGATAATTAAGTTTTGTCATGTAATCGTAAGTCTTTATTTTGTTAGTGGATGTAGTAAGGCATCGTCGTTTATTTTGTACGGGAGAATGACTGCCAGACTTGTTGCGTTTGCGACTTGATCGTTTATCCTTAGACTTAGTACTAACGGAACTAATACTAGGCGTGCTTGAATCACTAGAAGATGAACTCGACACTTCACTTCTAGTATCAAAATCTTTTATCTCCTCCAGCTGCTTGAGCTCTTCCCCTATCTCGGCCTCTGCTTCACCAACGCCAAGGTTGACGGCATCAGTGTTACCGGAGACCTCCATTTTCAATACACTGATTAATTACTTGTTCATTACCGGATGTGTATGTATAGGTTGCAATGAATTGATTTAGGCGGTAAATCGTATAGCAAGTTGAATACCTTTAAACGTCTTTATTTATACTATAAAACTCAAGTGTTAAGAAAAAAACGATAATAAAAATTATCACAACTCCATTATTTTTCAGATTACTATATCCAATCTAACCAACATTTCAGTGTTCGCGTCTGATAGTGTTGTACCATTTACTTGATGTTTGGCTGTTGGTTGCCGGCTGCAACTTATGTTAGATTAAAAATGAAAATCGATTATGTCCATTGATTTTTAACATTAAATTGTTTAAAAAAAATATTATTGTATACAGTTATATTCATATGTGAAATATTAATTAACCCATCTGTAGAATTAAGACAAATTTCAAACAATAACTAATGGAATAGTATTTATTATTATGTTGATTATCATCCTGAATGTGTTATAAATTATTATCTTAAAATGACTATTTTTTATTATAGCCTCAACTATTCTCAACATACAACTAAAATCCTAATAAAGTGATCATAAAAAAACAAACAATTTTATAGTTAGAACAACCCTATAATGTCACCTGATTTTAATATCGTAAGGTTGGTAGCATTTGTTTTGTAATGAAATCGTTTCAAACAAAGTTCTGGGATTCAAATTTTTCAAATGTTTGCTACAAATTAAAAAAAGTTATGAACTATCCGAAAACTTTTTAAACCTAAATTTTATATTCCTCAGAAAACTTAAACTGAAGTGTTTGTGAATTATTTATATTAAATTCTTACAGAAATGCATTATGTTCAGAAGTATCTTGAAAATATTCAAATGCCCACTTTAAATACGAAAACATGTAATGGACCGAAAACAAATACTTTTCTTTACTGCAATTACTATAGTTTTTATTCCCAAAAGGTAAGTTTAAAAATATTTATTTTTTATTCAGTCTATTTCAGGTTTTTTTTATATTGAATTAGATAAACTTTTCATCATGTGATTTTTTTATTACAGGTGCTAATGGCGCTTTACGAAAAAAATATAAACTTCGAACCTTTGATTATCGACATTACTAAAGGAGAACAATATTCCTCCTGGTTTTTAGAAATAAATCCTCGTGGAGAAATCCCAGTTCTGAAAGTAAATAATGAAATTATACCAGATTCGACGCGAATAATGGATTATTTAGAGCTGTATTTGGACGAAGGTTTTTATAATTCGTTGTAAGGTTATCGGAGTTACTAACCAAATTTAAATATTAATGAGTCTTTTTTGTTTTTAGAGTCTCCTCCACTGATTAATGTTTCGAGTGATACCAAAGTCCTGGTAAATATTAATAGATTCCGTGAGCTCATTGAAGCTTTGCCCGCTGGCGTCATCACTGTTGGATCATTCTTTCACCCACACCTGCGTGGCACTGCCAAGTTGCCTTTCATTTTACCTGTTAGGGAGGTTCTTAAAAGTAAGTATATTATCTAATGTAACTTTTACTGTGATGCAGTTTTTTATGAACTTTTAGCCACTATACATTTGTTAATCAGGTGGTGACTTATTAAGCTCCAAAAATCTAAGACGTCTAGCTGAAGAAAACCCTAAAGCAAAAGGGATCTTGTTATATAAAGCTGAGATACAGGACAGAAAACATGAGATTTTGACAAATGAAGAAGAATACTTAAAAGTATTGAATATAGTTGACGAAGTGTTGTCCCAAGTTGAAAATCAATTAAAGTTACAGCAGGATGGTGTGTATGACTTGACTCTTGGTTAAATATAGACACTTTTCCAATCATTTTCGTCTCTTAATATTGAAAAAATGATATTATGTAACAAAACAACAACATTTTGATAATTTGCAGCTATATTAATTGCATTTGTATTTTGCAATCAATTATAATTTCAATTAAGTGATTTAATCAACATCTTTAAAAAATGTACTTTTTTATTCAGATAACTGGTTGTGTTGTGAAAACTTCAC
>DWNE01008367.1:0-11573 GCA_018249875.1 Cecropterus toxeus | reverse complement strand
ACTTTTATATGTATACATATATATGTTAGAAAAATATAACGATTGTGTGTTGTTAACTAGTGCAAATATTATAATTCAACATCACGACAAATTATTTTGGAATATTTAAGATAATAATTATGGAGCACAGTGTCACTTGACAACTGCATTTGTATTAGAAAAAGCTTGTAATAATTCATTCAGAAGTCTCCCTATCCTTTTTAGTCACAGTATACAACTATGCAATGATTATACCTAAGCTTTACAATAATTTATTGACAAAGAAAATAAATGCCAATAACTTCTATATCAAATGTGTAATGAAATCATAAAAAAGTTGTAAATAGGACTCGTATATACTAGTACTAGATATAAGGCACCGAAAATACAAAAAAAAAAATTATGCATCATTTATGTAACAGTCATTTACATTGTACTTGAAGGAATGTTGTTAATCTTCACTGAATAAAGTCACTAAAAAGAAGCCTATCATAATTTATCGGCCCCCAGAGTAATAATTAAGTATATAGTTAGCCTACTCGGGTACGAACAGTAGGCAGAGGTAAGAACACCATCACTTAGCTCAATACTCGGCCGCCAGTAATACGATAATTCAAGTAAAACTGGAGGGAATTAGATAAACAATGAGGATTTTTAACAGAAAATATTGGAATACTGATTAATGTATCGTAAATCGTCATGTTAGAACACATTTCATAATCAAGTTACTTTTCAACAGGCATAGGTTTTGGATGCTCTTTATTAATTATTACTCCGAGGGTTTTGCATATTTAATTATAAACGGTTTAATGTAAGTTCTTGTAAATTACCTTTAGAACTGAGCTAGTAATATTGTGGCTATCTGTTTTCAACTAAATTACTAAATATGCATTGGATCCAATGTCTTTTGCGCCGCTGTGACTATTTTAAACCACACGTCGATAAGATTGTCTTAATTTACGACACGATAGACAATGACATATTTTATCATATGTAACATAGACGAATATTTATATCAAAATTCCCTGTGTTGATAATAATGTTTATCTCCTCTACTTGGCCAATTTCCCCACCTCGTATAAATAAGCGGCGAAGAGTTTAATCTGAAAAACAAAAAAATAAGCATTATTATATATCGATTTTCGTAATTATCATATACATTACATTGTTATTACACATTCATTATATAAATGCAATTATTTATTGTTATTTAAAAACGATATTAAATTAAAAAAAGTACTATAACAAATGCCATCATAATAAAAACAATTCAAAAGTTTCTTCAGCTAATTTAATTTAATATTTTATTTTAATTTTGTGATGGTAAGTGTTTACTGCTTCCAGCAACTTCATATAGAGTAGGGGTTCGGTCTATTATTCTAGCTAATCCCGAAGACTAATATATTTGTCTCATACATAAATGAGCCGTAATTTGGAATAGTGTGCCTGTCTGCCTGAAGCCGCAAGATAATTATATAAGTCATAATAACTATATCATTCAGGGTAACATCGTATATTTGATCCAGATCAATAGGATATCCTGTATCGGTTATAGTTGGGTTAGGGACAGTTGTCCATGAGCATCCCTAAGGACGTAGCCAGGATTCTCTGTAAGGAGGGATTAAAAATCTTGGGAGGAGGGGCTTTCCCCCCTCCTCCCAAGATTTTTAATCCCTCAGATCGAGACTATGTTATGTTAATCATGGTTTTAATGAGTTCTTGAGAAGGAATCTGCGCGTTTCTTCGCATACTGTTTAAAATTTCTCATACACAAGATCAAATTCTTGTAAAGTTGCCTCCCCCCGGCCCGTACCTGGCTACGCCCATGTCCCTACGACCAGCGCCTCGCACAGTATAATGTGGTACAACAAGGATTGTAACTCACGCCCTCGATGTAGTTGCGCACGTTGAGCTTCTCGTTCTGCGAGTGCGCCATGTCGTCGCCGGCGCCCATGGGCAGCAGTAGCACGTTGCGGCCACTAGCCTCCTGCAGCGTGATGGTCACCGGGATGGAACCACCCTCGCGGGACATGTCCGGGTCCGTCTGCGAAATGCACACTCTTCAGTCTGGCATAAGCGATTTGAGAGGTTACGCAATTCGATTTAAACACAAAGTCTTACATTATTCCCTGAAATATCCACTACATTTGAATAATAATAGAGTTTAAATAAGTCCATTGATTTCTCAAATATTAACTTGTTGATAGTAAGTGGAAAAATCTGTGTACTTAATTAAAAAAAAAACAGGTAGGTACCAGTGTATTTGCGTTTAAATGTAGGTTTTATTTAAATAAGTTCAAAAAGTAATTACATCCATAAGGCGGTACTTATTAAGATGCATGTAAGACCATCTTTTATCAAATGAAAAAAAATTGGGTTTCAGAATTTTCTTATGTGTAATGTATATTTATTGTATATCGAGTTGACAAGCTCACATAACCCAGAAAATAGCAATTCTGTTATTAAAACAAGAATAAAAGGGAACGAATGCAAACAATCAAAAAACATCAAACAGTATTTGGGTTGTCAGCCAATATTATAAATTATTATTTTAATTTGTTTTGAACACATAAGTTAAGCTTTTTCTTATTGAATCTTTTACTTATGTACTTTGAATCTAAGTGAATGCGAAAATAAATTATCTAATATTATTGACAAATTGGCTGTAATCACATCGTGCTGTTAAAGAAATTGATATATTAATGAATGTAAATTTTATACCAAATTACTGAAGTTGCAACAAAAAACAAGTAAATAATATTTAACTCTTAAGTATGTTCTTACGATACTAACGAGATAAAAAAGGTTATGATTAATTATAACCCTGATGCTAATATATAATAGCTAACATTTTTACCATACTTCGACAAACCGGTTACAGCACGAGGTTTACCTGATATGTGTGTGGGCGCGCGGGTGTGTGGTGTGTGTGTGTGTGTAGTGTGTGTGTGTGTGTGTAGTGTGTGTGGTGTGTTTATGAGTGTGGTGTGTTTTGTGTGTATGTTTGTGTGCGAGTGTGTGTGTGTGGAGGTTAAATAGGGTGCTCGCCTGGTAGATGAGCTTGGTGGCGCGCGCGGCTGCCTGGTAGTGCGGGTGGTCGGGGTTCGCGGTCCAGGCGCGCCCGCTCTGCGCGGTGATACGCATCTTGTTCGGCGAGCCTCGCTCCGCCCACTGCACACAAACAATATTACTTTATACGGAGCATTCGTCAACGTAGCTCAGTTTGGATTAAATACCTCAACTCGAAAATGCTAATTATATAGGAGAGTTAAAAAAACCATATTGTCTTCTTTTAACTGTATTTTTTAAATGAATGAAGATATAGCAGTAAAAACATTAACTTAATGCATAGTGAAAATTTGAAAATGGGTTTTAGATACCTTGTAATGAGATTTATTTTGCATAAAAATGTATGTTTAACTTAAAATTGTTGAATGTTGAATTATGCTGTTGTCCTTGCAAATGCGTTATCTATATCTGGCTTGAACAATCGTACATAACAAAATGGAATTTAATCACAAATAAAAACTATATACGGCACCATATCTGTACATCTTGCCTAGTGACATATATGTATATAGTTGCATATCGACGCAAGAGGGCGATCTTGTCGTATCTCGAAAACATACGAATTTTAGTTCCATACATAAAATCAATTACACTAACGTTAGAATGGTTCCATAGATAAAATATAGTAGTTTTTGTTTGTACTTCGATATTTACAAATTATAAGATACTAGTAAACGTAGTAAACTTAAATTAGATTTAAAAATAAAGAATTTTCCAAAGTGCATGTTTAAGAATATCTAAACATATAAAATTAATAAATAGTTAATATAATTTATTATCTGTGAGCATCATATTTCTATAGTCTATGATTAATTTTTCATGCTCTTGCTGTTGCCAACTTGCTGGTGCTAACTTGCTGTTTAAGTAAAATAAATTACAGTCTATAAAATTAGACAAGCATTTTTATTACACAGCGCATTTTTTGAGATACGATAAGATTGCTTTCTGGCGTCGAAATATAGCTTTGATCTCAAAATAAACGCCTCTTGAGTTCAAAGCAAATTAGAATTGCCATTTATTGACATAATTCCAAACCTTCTTGTGCACATAGTCGAACACTAACTGTTCAACTTCCTCAGGTTCTTGATTCGGCACAATCCTTACGGAGAATTTTCCAATCACCTTCCCGGGGATTACTGTTTTTGCTCCAGGCTGGAATGCAGCTCCTAAATTTATAAATTAATTTTAATACATATAACAAATATTTTCAAATCGAAATTACAATTTCACGAAGAATATTTATTAATTATATAAATTAAAATGGTACCTTTATATGAAGTTGACACATGATTTCAATTATATAACAAACTAGCTCTTTCCCGCGGCTTCGCTCGCGTTAAGAAGTATGAAAATTGAAAGTTTCATACAAACTTACATCGCTTATTTTATTCCCTTGGGGGTAGAATTTATCAAAATCCTTTCTTAGCATATGCCTACATCATAACATCTACCTGCATGCCAAATTTCAGCCTGATCCGTCCAGTGGTTTGGGCTGTGCGTTGATAGATCACTACGTCAGTCAGTCAGCCTTTGAGTTACATATATTTAGATTTATAGTAACATTAATACTATTTTTTATCAGAATGATATAGTTAACATGAAGTTAATACTAAGCATGTAGTCTACCTAATGGTAAGTGGTTACTGCCGCCCATGGGCGTCTGTAAGCAACTTCATACAGAACAAGGACTATCTGAAGTTGATCACAGATGCGTTGCTACTTCTGAAGACTTGGATGATCGCCGCATATATAAGTGAGCCGGCAACCACACCCTTCCACCGAAACGTAAGAACTGCTTCACGCTAGAAATAGGTTCTCTCCTACTCTCCTACTTCTCCGGTCGTACTACACTGGTTCTACCACCTGGTAAGATACTATTTAGATCACCTTCGATTCCATGCAGTGATAGACTGGGATACCTCCAACGGTGCATCAACAGCTGTTCTTTAACTCCATTGTGAGGCAGCTTATAGGCCTTTATCGTGTCTCTGTAACAAAAATTATTTCACTTATTAGTTAGATATCAGAACAAGATAGTTAGATATCAGATAAAGTAGTTAGATATCAGAACAAGATATGATTCTTTGTTGGGCTCAGGTTTTATCTCCAAGAGATAACAACTTGGCTCGTACAACACAATGTGTATGCAACTTATGTTAGCTGTTACATAAGCAGTACCCTGTTAAACTTGCATACTATGCATAAAATTTAAAATATAAGATCATTCTAGCCTACATACTACATACATAAATGGGGTAAAAATTAATATTAATAAAATGTTATATATTTTTTTAATAATTTAAAATAATGTTGAATAAAAGTTATTAGTAACAATACAGAACATTCACTATCAAGATAAGGCCATAGTTATCTGAATGATATACAGCACTTATGATATTTAATCATATTCTACTGATATAAGCTAACAGTTGATAGACATGTAATGCAGTTCAAGTAATACCTTATGAATTTTATATTCACAATGAATGTGATAATAATAATTGATATGTTTAAACACTTTGAAAAATTATTGCTGAATCTGATTAAGTGATATTCAATAATATGTGACACGATGCTCAGTCAGTGGTCAAAATTCGACAATCAGCCTTAATTTATCAAATAATTTATTGATTATACTAAATGTCATCAATAACTATTAAACAAACAAAATTGATGAACAGAAAGAAAATCGATTGGCAAAAAACAATTCGGGAGTTTGTCTTCGTCTATTTACATATCGAATTTAATCTTTAATCCTCAAGATTAATTAGCTACCTATTATGATAAAAAAATATCATGATATCAATATTTCACATTATTTTAGATTATTCCTTGTTGCGAAGCTGAAACATAATTACATATTTTTCGATAAACATGCATATTATCTTTCAAAATACATGCACAGTAATCAGAAACGCAAGTATTTGTAATATATTATTACAAATACTTGCCCTTCTGATTACTGTAAGTATGGTAAAAATGATAATGCTTACTAATAAATGTTTAAACTATATAGTATGAGTACCTACTCATATAAATGTAAAGTTTGGTAAAGCACACAGCTGTTATCCGAGCTATCTACGAAAAAACGTAAATACGTCTAAACTATAGCTCTGACTATAGTGTAGACGTATTTTCAATCCCCATTGGGGGTGGGAATATACAATAAAATCTTTCTTAGAGGCACATGATAAAATGTAATACGCTTTCTACACTCATAGCCCCACAGTAGAATTTCCTCCTGTGTGGTGCAGGCCATTGACACACAAAGACGAATACACAAACACCCAGACCCAGAACAGAAATCTAAATTACTGATCATTCATATTTCTGTATGGCCAGTGATCAAACCAAGGACCCACTGCGTGTCAGACCGGTATGGTAACTGCTCCGCCACGCAGGTTTCGTAAATAATTTCGTTTCATTTCTATGTTATCAGTCTCCTCAATTATTAGTATAGCTACCTAGTAATTTTATTTATAAATACGAAGTAGCAAACGAGCATTCAGCCATGATAGTAAGTGGTTACTGCCGCCCATGGACATATGCAAGCAACTTCATATAGAACCGAGGTTCTATCTGAAGTCGACCTCAGATGCGTTGCTACTCCCGAAGACTGAGATAGTCGCCTCCTATAAAAGTGAGCCGGCAACAACACCCTTCCACCGAAACGCAAGAACTGCTTCACGCTAGAAATAGTTGCAGCAGTGATACTTCCTCGGTCGAACCACATTGGCTATTTTACTGTAATTGTACCATACCTTCTACATTTTATGACTAAGCTGACTGATATGGTGCATATAAATACTTTTGTTCAAAATGTTTCATTCCTTATCAGAGAAACAGTATATGTGGGTACATTGGATACTATGACACAAATAACACAAAACATTATTGATAGAAGGATCCAGTAGAGTTCAAAAAGCAAATTACTCACACAATGCATGTCATATATCATGTAGTGACCATCTGTTTATCTGAGTATTGTTCTGTCATTGCTCATCATTGTATAAGGTCATATTCATTAGACACTATAGTCATGCAACATTTATGTTAACATTTAACTTAACTTTTAATGTGTTTGTATTCACAAAACTTGTGAAGTTGTTAGACAAAACAATGTATTTTTTTTAACTATGGTAAATGTAAATGGTACATTTCTGTGTACAAATGTTTTACACTGTTTCGCTCATGATTCTAACAGGAATAAAGAGATCGCTCATAACTAGTAGCATAGCAAGCAAGGCAAGCATAGCCATTCCATAGCAAGGAATGGCCAGATTTAAATACTTCTTATATAAAAATATGTACTACATAATTTTAACTCTAACATAAAATAAAAGTAACAAAGCTAAATGACATTTGATGGTGTATATTTACATATTAATAAAAAGATTTTCTATATTTTATTAAGAATTAAAAAAAAGACATTGAAACAGAAGTATGTTCATACATTACCTGTATGCCTCTGGATCAAAATCGATGGTGTTGTACAGTTGTTTCTCACTTTCTGTCAATGGTGCCACTGATTTGTACATATCAGTGATAAGGATCTTCCCATTCTTATCAACCAGTTGGTCCATCAGATAGATTAAGTCAGACATAGCTAAAATATATAAATTTATGTATACAAAGAATAAGCACACAACCCATTTTCTTATAGTCAAAAAAGTCAGCTTGCAAAATAAAAGCTCAAAGAATAAATGAAATATACGAAGAATTTTCTCATTAACAGCAATATAAAAACTACAAAAATGAATAATGATGAGTTAGTATCATAAATTATGTTACCTTCATGAACAGTGCCACCATAAACACCACTGTGCAGATCCATTTTGGCACACTCCACCTCCAGGAAGTAATAGCTGATGCCACGAAGACCATACGTGATGCAGGGCTTGGTGGTCCCCAGCCAATAGTTGTCAGAAATGCACACATAGTCCACCGAATCAAAGAATCCTTCAGGCTTTAACTGTTCAATGAGTAAGGCATCCAAGCCTTCCGAACCGGATTCTTCCATACATTCAAATATGAATTTCAGATTCACTGGCAGCTACAAAAATAGATAATCTGGTTTGTACTACGGACACCGCATTTGGTTGTATTTTATTACCTGCATTTTGATTTTATACTAGCCATGCCCTGCGGTTTTGCCTGGTACTACATAATAATAAAAAAAACATAGTGTGGTATTATATTGCTTTTAGCCTTCCTCAATAATTGGACTAGTCAACACAAAAATATTTTTTCAATAGAACCAGTAGTTCCTGAGATTAACACACTTAACTAAAAAAACACTTCAGCTTTATAATATTATAAACAGGTATTAAGTAATGTAAGTAAGAAGTATAGATGTAAATAATTTAGAAATAAATATTATCATTAAAATAAATTAAAATGTAAGCCTATCAAACTTGTTCAAATAAAAAGCTTATAATGTTATTTGTATAAATGTTAATAATACATATTATGTTATTTTTATTTTATTTATATACTATGTTATGTTGTTATATTTTACAACTTTATTATTCTTCATTCTCTAAATTGTTGTTAAGTCTTGTTTGTGCAATTAATAACTGTTTTGTTGCTATGTACTATATAGCATACTATATAGTATTGCATAGGAATAACAGTGGAAACTATGTTATTCCTATGTATAATATTTATGAAACATTTTGTATTTATAAATTGTATTCGTAATTGTTTGTTTCCCAAATAGATAGATAAATAAAATGCTGGATATTTAAACAAAAATTACCTCTTCCCCCACAGCCTTGTAAGCATTGATAGCATGGAGCCAGCCCAATACGGGACCCTTGTCATCAGTCGAGCCTCTACCATACAGTTTGTCATCACGCTCCACTAGTTCAAAGGGATCTGTCTCCCACCCATCAGACTTCAACGCAGGCTGGACATCTAAATGCCCGTAAATACAAATTGTATTTTTCTTTGGATCCTGCATAAAATAAAATAAAAAACACAAATTTTATACCCGCAGTACACACCGCATTTGACAAAAAAAAAAATAGTTTCAACTTATAAATGATCATACATCTCCTTGAACATTATACGCACTGGCAGTACGCACCGCATTTAATAAAAAAAAAATACTAATGATTTTGTTACAAAATAGATTCAATTTTTAAATTTAAATTATCATACATCTCCTAGAACACCAACTAACACTGGCGGCAGTTTCACTTCTTTGCCATCAATCGTTTGGTTGCCGATTTCTCGGAGCTCTGTCTTTGCGCCGACTTCCTTTAATTTCTGCTGCATCCAGTACACCATACGAACACAGTCCTCGCGGTGCTTAACATCACACGATATAGACGGAATAGCGACGGCCTCCTTCAACAAATCCTTATACGATGCCTTATTTTTATCTACGTGCGCAAATATTTTTGTAAATACGGAGTCTGCCATCTTCTTGGGTGCTTCTTTGTGTGTTAGAGAGTATAAGCGGTCGTTCAAGCGTCTACTGTTCTCGAAATTATCTACTAATAATGGAGCACTTATAGCCGGCAATTTCAATTTTATGACACGACAAGAACGTAATCGCAATGCTGTGGAAATGAACGACATTGCAATTCAATTCAGTCACAAAAACTTTGTTTTAACACTAGTGATGCAACTTCAGCATGGTCATGTTTGGTACTCGTTATGCAACAGTGCAAAAAATCAACATTTACATCTTCAAAAACTATTAGCCGAGTAACTTGCCGAATAATACGAGTACGTAAGCGCCGTGTAAAAATAGAAACAAAAATTTCCTTTTGAATTTCCTTCGGAATCGCGCTGGAAAACCCGAATATTTTTTTATATTTGGTGAGTGCCCAAATATTGCTATATAGGTTTATTTACAAATGATACTATTTACAATTACCGCTGTTTGCAACAATAAACTAAAATAATTTTATTAAATACGGCATTCGTTTAGGTCGTTAAAATATTTCCAAAATTCTGTAGTGTAGACAAGTGTAGCCAGCAATGTGTTGAATGTGAATGTTTTACAACACCAAAGGAATGCATATTCACTTCACTAGCAAACAGTTTAAATAATAATATAAGCTATCAAACTAAAGCACATAATTTTATTTGTATATTTAGTCTTACTCATAAACCAAAAAAATATATTAATTTATATGAATTATATGTAACATTTTTTATACTACTGCCAAAGTCATTAAATCGAGACGTTCCGTTAATTAATAAATTTGACTTGCGTTATTAGAACTTCACAATTTTAAAAATGTTTATGAACTTTATTTACTATAACAAACTTCCATTAAGTAGCACTGAATAGCTATCATTTTATATTAGGCTGAAAAAGGAAAACGAAAGACTCATAACTGTTAAAAATTAAATGCATCATTTTAATTGTCACTGTCATATGTCATTATCAGTTATCACCGTTGTTCCGTAATTAAAGGTTATGTAAATTGTAAACAATGTTTTGTTATTGCATTTCTAATATATGCATTTTGATATCATAAGTATATTTTAAAGTAGCTATATTGGGAAAATGAGAATTAAGCGAATATTTCCATTACTTCTCAGGGCGCACTGCATTCCATGTCTGCAGTACTGTGCAGCCCGAAAATTTCATGGAATACCATTTTTTGATCTTTATCATCGAATAACCGGTGAGTTTATATATATTTATTACACAAAAAAATCATTGAAGAAGCGAACGAGCATACAAGGCATCTGATGGTAAGTGGCCACTGCTATCCTTGGATATCGTCATCAATTTCATATAAAAAATAGATCTCCTGTTCTACCTGTACTCAAAGCTGATTACAGATACATTGCCACTTCTATAGACTAAGATCTAAGATCCAAAGAGGCCATATCCAAGATCCAAAGACCCAATATCTATACCCATCCACTAAAAAGGAAGAATTTATTCATGCTAGATATTCAGAAGATTTAATGTTATGTTGAATTAAAATGCTTTCTACTGCATTTATCAATGGATTTATCATAGGACATCTTGAGTATTATAAAAGTTCTACATTTATTATTCCAGGAAAATCTATTCCTAAAAGTGAGCTTCCAAAATTAAAGAAGAAACATCCAAACCTAGACACTGTGAGTAGGGAGCAATTGGAAAGCACGTTACAGATTCTACGGAAGTTTGATATCACACCTCTGGAAGCATGTGAAAATCCACACCTGTTCTCCATGAACCCCATATCAATGGATAACTATGGCGAAATACTGAAAGAATGTGGTTTCGTAACCATTGCTCCAACACATATTATAAGGTACTGTTTAAAAGTGATTGCAATATGACACAGACAACATAAAGCTAATATTGCTTGTATCATCACATAACACCTTTTTGTAAAGCAGCTTCGATCAAATATGTACTAGATTAAGCGTTGCATACAAATACAGCTCAAAAAAATGGCAGGAGTTTACTATACTACAGAATATATTACAATATATATAGAAATAAAAATGTGGCTTATGTCATAAAAGCATTTAAATGAAAGCCAACTAGGGATGTTACTTGGCTG
>DWNE01008366.1:0-11573 GCA_018249875.1 Cecropterus toxeus | reverse complement strand
AAAATCGATATTTATGGTCATCAAATCGATTTATAAAAATCGATTATTCTGAAAAAAATAATCGATTTATTAAATAATCGATTATTTTCTCACATCCCTATATACCATTTGCCATAGGTACGAACTTTAAGTTAAGTTCAGCGCCATTCCATTGCATGTATTTTGTTACCTAATTTCAGACCTTATATTTTAAAATTGTGGCAAATGTACCCGTGTTTCCATTGTATACACTCTACAGTAATTTCAACTAATACTTTAATATTAAATTCTCTTTACATTATTAATTTTTCGTTTATCTATAAGTATATCAGTCGACCTACATAGAGTTCGCTATCTATTATCAGAAAAAAATAATTTAATAACGTTAAAATTGCAGCGACCACATGTACAGCTGGCATGTCTCCGGAAACGTGACCTATACCAATGGTTTCGTACTGTCTATTCAGAGGATCGACCTCTCTAATATCCAGAACTTCTTCACCAGTCGGACAGTTAACGAGACTGTGGAAGTAATTAGCACCATTCGGGGAGAAATGAACATCAGAGACATGGAAGTGGGTTTCGACGTGGTGTTTGTTAAGAATGACGGCAGCGTGCATCATTACACTGGCGTTTTTACTTATCTTCTAGCCCGTTTTTTATGCACGGTTTGTATCCGATGTGATAAAAAATCATTCCTTTTATATTTTTTTAGATTAGTCAATAGATTATATCAGACTGAAGTAGCAAGCGCGCATGTAGTTCACTTGATAGTAAGTGGTCATTGCCGCCCGTGGACATCTGTGAGCAATCTCGTAAAGAATAATGGTTCTACCTGAAGTCGATCATAGATGCGTTGCTACTCCCGACTACTACTTTACCACAGACGTCTTATGTATTAATAAGAAAAAAATCTTACATATTGCTTTTTTTTGGAAAATTGAATTAAAGGGTCACTATGTCCTAAAAACTAAGCAGTCCCAATGTAACGAATTCGAGCAACGCCTTACTACCGCTGAGAATTAAGATGGTGGCTTCATATGTATGTCAGCTGGTATTGTTTAGCCCTGAAAAGAATGAAGAAAAAGTAAGAATGGCGGTGTAAAAAAGGGGGATAAGAAATCCTCGCCGCCATTTTAATACCGATTTTTATTTTCGCTTAGTGGTGAATCACTTCAAACTAAAACGGCGGTACATCCACCGGTCTAACTACACTGGTAGAACAAATGTAGTTCGACCGAGGAAGTACTACCGCCACCCCTATTTCTAGCGTGAAGTAGTTTTTGCGTTTCGCTGGAAGGGTGTGGTTACCGGCTCACTTATACATGAGGCGACCATCTCAGTACTCTGTGATCGACTTTAGATGGAACCTCTGTTCTATATGAAGTTGCTCACAGTCCATGGACGGCATTAATCACATACCATCAGGTGGACTGCATGCTCGTTTGCTACTTCATTCTTGTAAAAAGAAAAAAAAAACACGCGGACGTAATATATATTTATTATGAAATATGCATTATGTCTTCGTGGTTTAAAATTGATCTGCAGCTAAGGAATTTTAAACTGGCTATAAAGTCAGCTAAGCAATTTAAAATAGCAAGCTAAGCTGTTGCCACCGAGCATATTTTTTCTTATAAAAATAAAGTAGCAAACGTCCAGTCAACCTGATGGTATGTGGTTGCTGCCACCCACGGACATCTGTAAACAGCCTTATAGAACAGGGATTCTATCTGAAGTCGATCACAGATGCGTTGCTACTCCATATATATGAGGCGACTATCTTAGTTCTCGGCAGTAGCAACGCATCTGTGATCGACTTCAGATAGAAGCCCTGTTCTATATGAAGTTGCTTGCAGATGCCCAAGGGCGGCGTAGCCTCTTACCATCAGGTGACCAGCACGCTCGTTTGCTATTCCAATTAGATAAAAAAATAGTCTTTACTCTATACGGTTTTCATTTTTAGATAACAAAAAACTTTCACACTGGAGAATTTTCAACGACCATAAGTTCAACATCCTTAAGTCAGAAGTATCCGAGAATGATTTACTTGCCAGCGAATAACGTCACAGAAGTTCTTTCAAGACATGTGAGTATGTTTGTTACTGATAAACTTAGTTACATCGTTAAAAACAATAAAACAAAAGAAAATGTGTGTGTCAGCTCCGACGCACTACTGGAGCTTACTTCTTAAGTATGATTGTTTAAACAGACGCAATAACATTAAATTAAGATTTTATAACATTTATATAAACAAGCTCAATAACATATATATGTATAGTCGCTTTGCAGCATACTCTATACACGTCTTAATACACTCACAACCAGTGCAGCCAGATCGGGCGTAGAGCGTAACCCCACTATAAGTTGTTTTGTCATCAGTAAGAGTGAGACACACTGCCCACTATCTAGCTGCATTGCTCACACCAAAAACGTAACGAGGTCATTCGTTCAGTGGATTTTACTCTTCATATTTTTCTCATACCGGGCGCCTTATACGGTCGCCGACTACTTAAAACGAAATTTTTGTTCATAAAGATTTGTTTAATTTAAGGTTTATATGAGTTTTTGTCAAAATAGTCAAGGAACAGTATTACGATGTATAATTATATATTTTTGGATTGGTCTATTTACTAGCTTTCATTTAATGATATTCACATTGTTGTAATAGTAAAAAAATGTCCCTTACCCCCCTTTTTCCTGTATTTCCAGGCGCCATTTTTTAAAATATATAGCATTTGTCACTATGTAAACTGAGACGATTCTAATGATATGTCACACGTTACAATCCGTCAAGCCGGTTCGGCTGTACCGCGTGCCAATGAAATTAACATACATACAAACATACATACATACGCTCGAAAAACATTACCCTTATTCTGACGCAGTCGGGTAAAAAAACGCTTTCAACACTCATGCTACTCCACACTAGGATTTTCTCCAGAACAGAATTTATACTCATCATTCAGATGTCTGGCCGGAGATCGAACGCGGAATACAATGCTTGTCAGACAGGTATGATGACCACTCAGTCACGTGGGTCGTCAGATAATGTAGAGAATATGAACAAGGAGTTAAAACCGGGCAACTGTGAGTTGAATCACGCAGTAAGGACTTGGTGCCAATATCTGTAAAATATATATATAAAAAATAAAACCGAGTTCCATACCACAAAAAAGGGAAAAATAATTAATATATATATTGTTTTAGTACATAAACAGTACATGCTACATAGTTCTGGAGTCGCTCATATACTCGTAGAACATACTTTCGTCGACATGATTTAGCGAAGTATGTTAAACACCGACTTCGGGACTGTACTGACAGTAGAGATCAGAAACGAGTGTTACCTGGTAGTAAAAGCTCATAGTGGACGATTCCTTTCCAATCCCACCATACACATAGCACCACTTTGTTCAGAATCAGGCCGGGCTTTACCACGTGGGGCTTTTCCATGCCTCGACCATGATCTTTTTAGCACATTCTTACCGTAAGTCACCTATTATTCATAACCCTTAATTATTAAACTGTTCAAGAAATGGTTCGGAATTGTTGCGTTTCAACAAAGAATCATAAATGGAAGCACGTTGCATTAGGTTTAGTGAGATCATGTGGTACCCAAATCTGTTTTTTCTTGTACTCAGACTTTGGTAAATGACCGAAAACTGTTTTACGATCACCATCCAGATCTTCAGCAATGTCTTAGCTACTAATATGTCGATCTCGTTCCATTTTCTCAAAGATGGCACTGATTTTATCCGTGACAGGGCGTCCAGAGCGAACCTCATCTTTCACACTAAAATTTCCAGACTTGAAACGCTTGAATCATATTTGTGCTACTCTTATTGATACCGAATAAGGTCCGGTTTTGTAGATATTAAGGAAAACTTTCAACTAAAATTGGTTCGAACAAGATATGGTAGACAGTTCTTGAGAAACAGCACTTTTAAAAAAACCGAATAACATAACTTTGTAATTCATACAAATTCTATGAAAAACAAACTTATGTTGGTAGTTGAAATCTATTCAACTCCATTTATTTATTTTTACAACAGAGCTATTTTCTCTTCAAGATTTGTGAATGTTAATGCTACAGAACCCTTCGCCTGCGAGTCCGACTCGCACTTGGCAGATTTATTTATGTTCACCAACCTGTACCTACATAGCTAGAGTGGTGAAAAAGTATCAATTTTCTAGATTGATTCTTTTTATTCCGTGCGTGACGGAGCGGTCACCATACCCCGGTCTGACATGCAGTTGGTTCCGGGTTCGATGCCCGGCCCTATAGACTTCTGAATCATGAAATTAGATTTCTCTGGGTCTGGGTGTTTGTGTATTCATCATTGTATGTGTCCATGGCACCCACGACGGAGGAGTTAATCCTATGGGCTATGAGTGTAGAAAGTTGTTATCTAGGGGCACGGCAGTGCCCCCGCTAAGTCGAGCAAAAAAGCGGCACGGCCGTATTAATGTTCGAGTTTACTCCTCGGTTTTTTGATATAAGGTGCCCGGCATGAGAAAAATATGAGGAGTAAAATCTACTGAACGAATGACCTCGTTACGTGTTTGGTGCGCAACCTATCACGCGCAACTTTCTGGTGTGAGTGGGTTGCCTATACTTTATAATGCTTTCTCTCACTCTTACTGATGACAAAACAACTTATAGTGGGGGTACGCTCTACCCGTGGCTCTACGCACGATCTGGCTGCACTGGTTATGAGTGTATTACGACGTGTATAGAGTATGCTTCAAAGCGACTATATCTTTATGTTATTGAGCTTGTTTATATAAATGTTATAAAATCTTAATTTAATCTTATTGCGCCTGTTTAAACAATCGTACTTAAGGAGTAAACTACAGTCGTACGTCGGAGCTGACACACACATTTTTTTCTTTTTATTTACTTCATAGACAGATGGTTCTAAATTGTTTAACTACTTTTTTATCTTCGACTTTCCTACTCCTTTTACGTTCGTTTTACTGAACTTGCAATACGTGCAACCAAATACTATTGCTCTTACAATAGTATTCAACTGTACATTCTTGGTACGTTTTCCACGTAGATACCAAACTTTCCTAATGGGTCTCTCCTTACGTACACTGTGCACTGTTTTGTGCAGTTTTAAACTAGTTAAAATAGTTTCAAAAGTAACTGTCATATGTGGAGTCAGCTTTTTCTTTTAGTTTACGGATTTTTACCCGACTGCGTCAGAATGAGGGTAATGTTTTTCGAGCGTATGTATGTTTGTATGTATGTCCATTTCTTTCACACGCGCTGCAGCTCAAACGGCTTGATGGATTGTGGCGTATGTTATTGTACGTACATATCATTAGAATCGTCTTCATTTCCATAGTGTATATCATTTTAAAAAATGGCTGTGGATATAGAGGAAAGCCCCCCCCCCCCTTTCCTCTATACCCACAGCAATGTAGGGATGTTTTTTTTACTATGACGACAATATGAGTGTAAAATAAAAGTTAATAAATCCAATCTATATATATATAAATATATATAAATAATACTTTGAGTTGACTATTTTGACACAAACTCATATAAACGTTAAATTAAATATATATCATTATGAACATAAATTTAGTTTTAAGCAGTCAGGTTTTTTTAATAAAAGTATGAAGTTTTCTAACAGTATAATAAAATTATACTAATGATAGTTCTGTCTGAAACCAGATCGTAAACTATGTTATATTTCATGGGAATTCATTCAGGTATTGTCGAGTGATCCAATAACAAACATGCGAGAGTAATAATAAAATAATAGGATTCCTAGAACTCGTATGAAAATGTGTATTCAACTTATTTTTTATGAATCATATCAAAAAATACCTGAAATTCGGTATCGAATCAAAGTAAACACTAAAAATAATATGTTTATTTCTCCGCGTATACCATAAATCAAAAATCAAATAACATAAAATGTTAGTTGTGTGTATTAGTGTATAGAGTACTCTAGTTTTCTGTAAAAGTTGTATTAGTTTTACTTCAGTTTTGAAGTTACTGAAGTAAAACTACTTACGACTTAATAACTTCTGCCAGAGAAAAACACAAATATTATTACGATATGTTTTAGTTTTCATATCGTAATGATATTTACGCTTAAAGAAAAATATATTTTTTAGAATCACAGACAGACATTCCCGATTTATTTTTTATATTTACTAATTCATAGAAGTAGAAAATTCGAAGCACAGTTAGAAATAATTCATATGATTCTCATTATGGTTTCCTTTGAAGTTCAGAAATGAACTAAATTGCTTAGTTTGCTATGTTGAGTTCGGCACCCATTTAATATGTTTGATATTATACATGAAATAATAAATCCAGTCTCGTATTCCACCTGTGATGTCTTATGTTGTTCATTTTTTCTTAACCTAACTTAATTAAGTGTATTTTATCTCGTTTGATACGAATACATTTCCATTTTTTACATTTTTGAAATTTACGTTAAAGTTAACGGCTAAAATGTAAATTTAAATAACGTAATTATTTAAATTTACATGTTAGCCGATTACAAATGCTATAAATAAACAAATTTATTACGTGGGTAGGTTCTGTCCAAAGGCGAGAGAAGAATGAAGAATTTTATTGCTATTATTGTAGGATCTATGAAAATTAAATCGATATCAAGTTTTTCTCAGCACTTTGGATATTATGTCTTTTCTTAGCTTACATACTTATTTTAGAAAATTTTATCGAAATATGCGTACGTTAATTATGTATAAAGTGTTTTTTTTTTCAAATAGTTACTTTTTAATTCTGAATAGATCAGAAACAGGTAGTTTTCGAATCGGTCCATCATTCATGGATTTGAGGGTCAAACCTCGGATATTTCTGATTGTTTAAGCTTAAGATATCATATAAAATTAATCATTGCTTGCATTAATAAAAAATACAATGTATTTCTTTATTAATGCTAGCGATAATTAATGCAGGCGTAACTTTCACTATGTCATAGTGTGTCTGAGAGTTCCGTGATAAAAAAAAACTGATATATAAAACATTACCATCAGCTAGAATGGCAGACTAAAGCAAAAAAACTAAAAAACTCTTCTTATTCATAATTGAGACTCTACCCAGTGCATAACGAAATTTTACTCTAGGTGCTTGTGGATGCAAAGGAAACGCTCATACTATGTAACATAGTTAAGCTTTCAAAGTGACTTAACTACCAAGTAACTAATGCATATCAAGTGGACGTACGAGTTCATGATAGAAATAAACTCCAGGGATTCTCATGCATCTACTTTGCAGTCAATGATTAGTACGTTATACAGTAGTGTTATTCAGTTTATGTAGAGATATTTTCTACACAATGGGAATAACATTTTTTCTTGTAACAAAATTTCAGAAATTTTCGCCTCCTCTAGTTTAGGGGTCTAAATTAGTCTATACCTAACCAATTTAATATAGTTTTTAATGATAACACAATAAAGTTCGTCAATAATTATCAAAAGCCTTATCCTTGCAACTAAAGACGAGAACAATACAGATAACACAAATATAGATGGTACGACAGATGGTACAGGTTAGTTCATCACTACATTGATTATATGGGCCGCATTGACCATTATGGAAGTTATTAGCTGATTCTTTCGGTTCCGTGCTTCGGTTGTGATTATCACGATTATACGTGATCCATATGCGAATCCAGGTTAAAAACTATTTGTCCGCAAAACTTGATCAAAATCCAATCAATAGTTAATCTACGCATCTTCAATTATTTTTAGGCGGGGCAAAAACTTAAAAATGCGGCCCCAGCCCACTTGAACTTCTTTTCACCTTCATTTCCGTCATCAAATGTCCCATTGGTGGTCATTAAAACGTAGGTGTCAAGAGTTTCACTTCCGTCCCAATGGTCAAAGTTAAATCAATGATGAGTTGCGCATTCGTTTGCAAGGTTTCAATTTGCCGCCTTCTGAACTTGCCGCCCGGGGCATAGGCCCCGGCTTGCCCCCCCTAGATCCAGCAACAGGTATTGCGTACAACAGTAAAAAAACATTCCTACATCCTTTCAAACTTCCGCCTTGAAAATATTAGTTAGATATGCTCGTTTATATCTTTCACAACATAAACAATGTAATGTGTTATATACTTGATCACTCATTATCTTTTGGTATTCAAACCTAACAATTCCATACTGACTTCAATTTATTGTATTAAGCAGTATACCGACATATACATATACGAGGTTTGTACCAATTCTTTTGTAGGCGTTATCTGCTTTATCAAATTACCGGTTATGTGTCCCACAAGAAGCATAAATGCAATGTTATCTAAAAGCTCCAGTATGTACCTGGCTGAGGGATTCGGTGCCATTAAAGAGAGGCTTTTATCGGCTGAAACTTTAGGGTCACCATTTCAAATGTAAGTTGTTTTAGCTATCCGAAAGCTTTATGAGATTTAAGTTTTGTAAAATACGTGCGAGTAGAGTAATAAAATGATATGTATAGTTAACACGCTAGGGAACATTATTATTTTTAAGGTATGTTTCTCAATACATACGGCTCTCGTACTTATTTATCTGAAATGTTTGAATATTATTAAGTATGAATAATTTTCATAAGTATGCGCTATTAGCTATATCCTCTTTTACATTTAAACATATGTAGATAAAATTGTTAATGTATCTAAATGGTTGCCGTAATGTTTTCTCTAATAGTTGTCGTAACAAAATATAGATAAGTATTTATATGTGGAATTATAAAAAAAAAAACCGTAACTATATACGTATTTATGGTAGTAATAGCTAAATTTAAGTACTGAAATTGTATTTATTAATTATGAATTTCATAAATCGCGGTACAAAAACGTATAAAAAGACCTTCAATTATTCTTTTGTAAAGGGTAAAAGGAGGCACATCTCTTTTATGAAGGTAATGTTACTGAGGTGTTTTATTTATCCCGCTCGAGGTTAATTCAATTTATAGCGAGGGTGGAACTTCGTATTTTGATAAAAGAGAACTATGAGAGCTTTATTACGTCTAGTAAATCGTACGGGTTGGTTTAGTATGTCACCTTATCTGTTATTCAGATTTGACGGTTCAAAGCTATTCCATGCCGGTTGCCCACTAGCGGTCTGTTTGCCGCAAACACATCCGAATTTATAAGCACCCGCCAAATGAAAGAGACCCCAAAATTTCATATACGAGTAAACATGACTTAATATGAATACTAATGCGATGGGAAATATTTTGTAAAGTCGTTAGGTTTAATGTCAATGACTTTATTGTGTGGTGGTAATAGAAATGTATGTTTTAACATGTTATTAATTACAATTGGATAGTACCCTGATAAATAATAATTGATGTTCATCAAACATTGTGCGTTTTCTAGTCTAGTTTTACGACAAGTTTTAGTACATATTCGCTAGCCCTGGTACTGTACCTGTAGCACTTCTGTACTTACTTACTCGAAATTATGCTGAGATACGAGTACATTATTTGTCTGATATTTTTATAATCTTCAAATAACGAAACCGAAAATTATAGCTTATTTATATGTTACCGCGTTTGTTTTGGCTTCTTTAGGATATGAGATTTATAGCCAACGTCTGTTCTTTAGTATCTACACAAACTTCTCATACTGACACTCATTTGTATCTTGAAAAGTTACTTATAATTATTTAAAATTTTAGAACGAAGTAGAATTTTTTAGAACGCACAAAAAGTTCATCTGAGGTAATAAGTATTAACGCACACATTTACTACCAGCTCCGTACACAACAGGATTTCTATTTGAATAAAATAAGTGATGCTTTTCTACTCCTAAGGATTGAAGAGTACGTCTAATTTATTATGTCGGTCATCCGGATTCTACACACTTCCATCGAAACAAAGCAAATCAAGAACAGCGTACAATAGAAATGGGTGACCATCGAAACCGATCGACACCCGATACCATCCCAGATCGAACCACACTCGTTTTACCACGTTTCAAAATTACTTCTAGAAATTGCTTATAATTACTACTTTTAAACAACTATTAGCTTATTGACAACTAATTAGCTTGTTGTTTTAAATATAAATTACCTTTATAATAGTTATGTTACTATAAAACATGTTTATATCAGGGGTTAAGAGAATTGAAAATGACAAGTGTGTTTCAATTTTTCACTCCAAAGCACGCCAATATACGGATGTCATTCACAATTCTACACCTTTATTTTGCGAGGAAATTATTTTCACAATGAAATTTATTTCAGCAGACCGCGGTAGGCCGATTAAAGTAATTTGTACAGAAAAAATATTGGCTCTTTTTACATTAGAAGCAATGCAGCAGCAAAAAACCATTATTGTTTAAACTTTTAAATAACGAAATATATTAAAAGTGCTAAATATATTGATTTTTTTTATTATTTCACGGTCAAAAGCAGTGCTTGAGGTGGTAATAATATAGGTATAGATAATTATATAGGTATTATTTAATCAAGTAGCATTCAAGACTAGTAACTAAATAATAAGGGCCAAATAATTGAAGATTAATGTACTTGTTAATTATAATACGATATAAGACGAATTGTACTTACCTACAATTTGTCCCATTAGTATAAATCTCGTAAAGATCTCGTTTCTGTTCCAAATGGAATTTTATTATCCGAGGTTGTACGACATTAGCGAAAATTGTAATTGGATTATTATCTCATGTCCATTAAGCAAATGAGACCAAATTGAATTGGAATATATATTTGAACAGAAATTATGACGGATGATTTGCATTAAAATGCTGGAAAATACTTAATAGATATGAGATTTTATATGGTTTTTCAAATTTTATACGTCGAAGATATAAGATAAAATATGGTACTACATAATAGGTTGAATCTTACTAGTACTAAACAACAAATTCTTTATGTACTTGCTTCTATATTTTGTTACTGTTTAATTTGTTGAACATTAAACAGTTATTTCACTTTTTTAACATAAACGCTGGCAATATTTTGCAGACGTTACCGCAAAACGGGTCTGATGAAATCAGGACCTTATTTGTCTCACGTTTTTTTATCCGTCCCATTTTTATGCGACCTTGCTTTTTTTAATTAACCCGTGGCTACGAGGATACCCAATGACCCTTCTACCAATATTGTTAACAAGCTAAATTTCGTTACTTTAAACGCGAATATGTAAGCGTTCATTTGGTATTTTTATTAAACATATAAAGTTTCAGGCTTGACAATCTGTTTTTCGCGAACTTTGCCATTTATAATAATAATAACTTTTTCCAATATATATTTTTATAACAACCACACGCTGGTACGAAAACATACAGTAGAATAAACGATATAAAAAACAATTTTAATAATGATTGTGTCAATTATAGAAAGATAGAGAAAGAAAAAAAGAAAGATTTTTCATTTAAATACCAATAATATTTGCTTACAGTAACTTGGAATCAGTCCCTTAAAATAAATTTACTACTTTTTATTAAATTACAAAAGAACCTTCGCCAAAGGTTCAAATAAACTGTCAAGATACACAATTATTTACATAAAATGTTGGTAACTTCAACAAAACTCTATCATATGTATAAACGTTTATTATCGATACATTATATATTATGCTCTTTACATAGATATATTTATTTG
>DWNE01008365.1:0-11575 GCA_018249875.1 Cecropterus toxeus | reverse complement strand
CCATGGCACCCACGACACAGGAGAAAATCCTAGTGTGGGGCTATGAGTGTAGAAGGCGTGTGTGTGTGTGTGTATATTGTTAAACTACCTGTGCCACGCAGTTTTACCCGCGTTTATTAGAGAACAATCTATAAAAAACTAACAAGCATAGTGTGATTATATAGCCTAAAGCCTTCCACGATAAATTTACTATTCAACACAAAAAGATTTTTTCAATTCGAACCAGTAGTTCCTGAGACTAGCGCGTTCAACCAAACTTGACTGCTTTGTAATATTAGTATAGATGAATAAGTGAAAGTCCTCTCTATAGTTTGCAATATGTTTATTAGCCTCAATGGATCATTTAGCACAGTTCAAACATTCAGTTTGAAAATTCTGTTTAATTCATAACTGATAATCCTTTGTTCTGTCAATTCAACGTTGATTGATTAGCACCAAAGCCCACTAAAACTGGAGTCACGCGACCAACGGTCAAATGGACTCGTGGTTTGACCTCTGTCAATCAATTTGCTAGATAAAGTGGTGTTGCTGGAGTCAGATAATCGGTCAAGCTTTAGGTATTTTTTGTAAAAACAGTTTTTTTGGTGAAAACTGTTTTTATACGGAAACTGTTTTTTTTAATTAAATCTTTTTTATAAGTGCGAAAGTATTACAATTAACACACGTGTAACGTTATAGTCGTTACTTTATTAGTGCGTAGAATAATTTTATTATTTAATAGTTTAACTATAAAGAGATAACAACATTCATGTCAAGCAATTAATATCACTGTCTAATTTGGTTTGAAGATAAATTAAACTTTTAAAGCTATTATAAAAAATATCATAAACTTAAAACCGTGGACACTCCAAAAGATTGCTACGAAATCTACGAATAACATATCAGGAGAAATGGATATGACATCGGTACCCGTAGGTCTCTAGGTCTCTACCGCTAACTTTGGAAACCACATGCACTTCGGCGGCAGGTCGACTGTCAGGAAAGTTTAGCGAAGTTGGAAGTTCTCAAGTGTATTAACTGTACCATCGAACACAAATGGACGAAGATAGCTCAAACCAGCTTCAAGCTACTGGAAGGGAATTTCAATTGAATAAAACTCCCGCTGGCTACCATATTATGATAATATGAATTGGATATACTACCGGCTAATTCCAAATGAAAATAATTCCATTGAACAATGGAAAATATTGGTGTATGGAAAGGTTTTCCCATTTATGCCGTCAAGCCACCTTTGTCTCACTGCTAGGGAAGGTTCCTCTCTCGGATGCCCTATTTCCTATTTAGGCCCTAGTCTAGGTATATCTTTAAAAGTCTACTACGATTAATATTTTTTGCATTTTTAAGGAATGTCACAGTGTTACTTTGGGTAACGTGAGACCGTTTCATGTTTATTATTTTCTGCAACCCAACCCCCAAAAATAAATGAAAACGGCATATATTTCATACATACATGGCATCAATTTGAATTTAGTAGGTGCTAGTGCTTTGTAGTGAAACACAAAAATAATAAATATTAAAATACAAGGGAGAGTTCAATTTTATAAAAGAACGCGGTGTGGCCACTACGAAACCAAAACAACCAAATAATTATTATTAACGTAATACAAATAGATCACAATCAACGATAGGTATCCTTATTAATAAGGCAAGTGTCGTCTAAATAACAGTTTCGAAAGTAAAAAGCCGAGACATGTGTTGTCAGTTTTTCAACGATAAATTAGTTTTTTAAAACACGCAAGGCAACTAGACCATACAATGTTATAGTCTTGCAACACCGGCGTCTTTGCCGCGTAATTTTTACAATAAAAACACAAAATGTAATTTTCATACAAAAACCTTGTTTACAGATATTAATAATTAAAACCCTAACAAGTGTAGATGCGTACTAGATAGCTCTAAGATTAACTTAAGGCATAATTGCACGTTTCCTTTGTTTTTATGAGAATGACATTTAAGAACAAACTATTAAATAGAACGCGTATCCGTAACTGCCTAAAATAGATTAAAATTAAGTATAGAAAAATATGACATTGTCTTGATGTTGTCACTTAATTTTAGAAAAAAAACACTAAAAATTACATATTAATGTAGTAGCAATTAGACACGTATGAATTTAATATTAAAAATAAACTAAATAGGTACTATATTTTTTGAAAAGTTAGTCGTTACAAAGTTTGCAAATGCCTTCAATATTAATCAAGGCGTTGATAAAAGGCGTCAAATAAAAATTGAAGTCAATCCATTATATTATTACTTTAGCTACTATTATTTTAGCATCATTACCAATTACATGTATTTAAATGTGTGTGTATGAAATCTTGCTATTCCACACTTTAGGTAAACAAACAAAAACAGTTTCAGCGAGGGTGCACAGTGCACACCACACGACCGGCGAAAAGTTCGATATATCATAAATTACAAACTTCTACCAGCCGGATAATCACCTAATGATTATTCGATGAAGCCTCTGGGAGTCGAACTCGATTATAGGGATTTTGTATTCGATGTTTTTGATATTTTAACACATTAACGTTCGTACTTTTGGGATTTGTTTGTTCAAATTGGGTTCGCTTATGAAAAGCCTTTTTTTGAATTACTGTAAAAAAGTTAAGTAATAATTCTGCATGTAAAATATTTTAACCAGTTTCACGAGTTATTCATATTATTATAAATAATGAATGTATATTTATAAATCTACAAGTTTTTCAAACACAAAATCTTAAGTATTCTTAGTAAGATTCTAAAAGACAAGTTACGCCATCTATCGGTAAGTGGCGAAACGAGGAAATTTTTAAGCTCTAATGCAGTGCAACGCGAGCTAACACTGCACGCGCGATCCTGTCGCAAACGAAGCTTACACGCCGACAATTATGAAATTACAATGACTGAGACAGACATTTAATTTACTGCGCAATTATTACCGAGTACCTACTACAAAAGACATTTCGAGCAAAAACGCCCCCGCCGGCAGCCACTTAGAAAGCGCCTTTGAAAAACTAAATAGCCGTTTAAAGAGCGTTTATGCTGAAATAACTCGAAAAAAGTTTAGCGGAAAAAGTTCGGTATGCGAGCAACAATGTACGCGTAACGCCATCTGTTGGCGAGTAGCGGCGAGCGCGTAGGGGTCAAGAAATTATTTCGCCAAGAATGCCCGCCGTCCCGCGGCCGCTTTGATGGCTTCCGACGAAGCAATCAGACCTCTTTACGGGCATATTTATGATTATAATACCGTGTCTCATTATATACTTTATGATTTTATACCTAACCGACTGTCCGGGATAATAGCGGCGAAGTAATTGTTACGGCTATTCGCATAAACGACCCGAGCGAGACGACACCTTCAGACGCATGCCGTCCCTCTCGCACGCATCCTTTTGTTTGTTTACAATGACTATGTTGTATTTCATTAGTAATTATCGTTTTTAACAACATTTTACACCGGTTCGCTTTAATCAGTACGATTGAATGTCATCGCCGCGTAATTAATTCGACCGCTCCTTTATTTTATTGCTTTGTTTGCTACTTTAATTCTAATGAAAATATTTTTTAGAACTAAAACAATTAATCATCAACGGATATTTTGCCTTATCAACAATCACGATAACTATAGACACATAATATTTCCTTAAAAGAGGATTTCACAAAAAAGAATGACATAAATATACGTACGTAGGTACCCATTGCTACTGTAATACGAGTTCAATAAATAATGTTATCTGTATTCCAGTTCAAAACAATCCTCTTGTAAAAACTAGTAGTTACGTATCTAATTATAATTGACAAAAAATGACATTAAATATTCACCGTAATTTTACTACTTAACCAAAAGACATGCAACCTCAAGGTATTAGAAAGTAGAATGCAAAGTCGAATCAATTTAATAATCGGAATTCAAAAACAAATTGTACTTTCAAATACTATTAAAGCGCTGCCAACATAACAAGTAATCATTTCCATTCGCATTGCACATTGTGACCAACATAACGAGCAACAACTGTCCTGAACTCTTGCAATATAACCCACTATATCTATTAAGCTGGATATCTTTGGATCACCCACGGCCAGTCATTGGGACGATTCCGGAACATTACGCGTTCCAAGCTGAACACAAATAAAACAATTAATTAATTTACCCGATGTGCGGATTTAAACGGCATCCTTGCACACTGTTAGATTGAATTTTGTTAGGGCTTTCATTTCAGATAATATATTGGTAAATATACCTATTTCATTGCATAACTTTTCTAAACTTATTTTATCCGGACGTCTATTAGAAGTTGCTGAATTATTTGACATTAAATATTGTAATGAAAGTATTTTTTATATGCGAATACTTTAAAAGAAATCAACATTTCTTTCATTAATTATATTAGTTTCACTATTATGGCATCATTTATTGAAAGTTTTCAAATTAAAAAATAAATACATTTTTATTTTATTTACTAAAACACTTCTTTATAAAGTAAAGTTTATTATCGGTGGAAGTTGCGAACAGTAAATGCGACAGGACAAGTTTGAGTTTCTTATTTTTACAACATCTGCGCCTGTGATGATTTACACGGGCGATAATTTGTAGAAAAATATTTACAATTTTAGCGGTCTCTTACAAATTGGCCGTGTACACCCGTATACAAGTGCAGCACTATCTTGACAGATCAAAATGTTAATGTTGGTAACCCTGAATGCATATACAGATAAAAGGCGTTGTCCAGCGCACATTTAAATACGCACACTTTAAAATAAATTTATTATCGCGCACTAGATGCAAGATGAGTTGATTGCGATTATTTAGCACTATCTTATTTTAGTCGAGGCTATTAAACTGTAATTGTGCTAAGGACATCATTGTACTTCAAAGAATTTTGGCATCATGTATGAATGACTCTCCTTTTGATCGTTTTTATGCATTACCTCTTTGTTTAAAGGTGATTTGACCGTCGATAAAGTTGCGTTTAATGCGACCACAATAGCAGGAAAAGAGTTAATTTAAGCCGAAACCACGACTAAAGAAAACGTAACGCGTATTACCCAAATGCAAGTGTGTCTTGCAATATAGTTAAGGGCCAAAACCAATAAAGCCAACTACTCATTACCCGACAATCGAGCGACCCACAATTATTAGAATAAGACCGCGTCCACACCGCCAACTGTCACATAAACACGTCCAAACGCCC
This sequence comes from Cecropterus toxeus, assembly GCA_018249875.1. Taxonomy (NCBI): domain Eukaryota; kingdom Metazoa; phylum Arthropoda; class Insecta; order Lepidoptera; family Hesperiidae; genus Cecropterus; species Cecropterus toxeus. Next base: position 6,401 of record DWNE01008365.1, on the reverse strand, counting down.
ACTCCATTCGATTTTCAACCAAACAATCGTTTACGAACCGAAGAATGCGTCGCATTTGCAAATGCAGTCTTAAATCGGAGCAGAACGCTCGATATTTTGCCAAATAAATCACGAGTGATGTGTACCCGGGCGAAGCACATGCATTATGTTTGTCCACACAATTTGTACGGTTCAATTATAAAAAAAAAACAACAATCAGTCCAAAGAATAAAATCGTTGTTTGAATAAGTCTTAAAATTGAAGCAAGACGAATTTTCCAAAAGTTATACTGTATATTTATGTAGGTAGATACTATATTATAGTGTTAATTATAGAGATTATATATACCATATAATTATAGGTACCATTTTGATTTGCTTTCAAAGTTACAGTAGCTTCACTTGTCATAGACAAAAATAACTTTTATCCATTACATAGCGGAAGTTACAAAAATGGCGACAGATCCCCAGAATCCCGCCAATTTGAGTCAGTCCTTGCAGACAGTTTATAGGAAATAAAGTGCATCCCTACATATTATTCGTCGTAATTAATTACATACGTACCTTCAGCGAAAGCGGGGTATAATTCACAGTTCTGTCTCGCAAGATGGGCTGTTTAACTTGTCAGTTAGATGCGATTTGTGAGCGTCCATTTTACATCTTTGCTCCCTGTCTTGCATAATTAGTAAGGATTAATGTGAGGCTATGAATGACTTGTTGTTGCACGTTAAATTAGGGTCAATTCAGAAAACTCGTAAATGAACTCTAGAGACTTTATGTGACCGTAAAATTGCAAATTACACGCCCCGCCCGATTGTGTTATCTGCATATCGGTTATTGTTTGCCTGTAACGGCCATAGATGATAAATTTTATGAAGCCAAACCGTATTAAAACGTATCATAACGTGATGGCTGAAAAAGACGTGGTACTTTGTCTGTAGAATAGACATATTAAAATAAATAAAATGTTAATTAACGATACAATACTGTGAATTTACAAAGTCCACAGATTATTAATGCATATTTAATCTATTATGGACAATTGCAGCGTATATCGAGCGCATAGCGTGCTTGCCTGCAATCAATCGCCATTATAATCAATAACATGCCATGCAAATCAATGCACTAATGACACGTCACGGAGCCCGTGAAAAATTGTCAACCGGTAAATTATACACAAACTAACATTTACAATTTTTATCGAAACAGTAGAACATGTTTTGGGGTTTTGTTTTTCCCCTGAATCATTATACAGATAAGGAAATTCCGATTTTATTTGTCACTCGAATCAAGATATTATTTCTATATTGTAGTTTTCAAGCTCAAAATTTTTGTATTATCTTTATTTAGACTCTTGTGCCATTACACACTATTTCTAAGCTCTGGATAACCTATATAAGGCAGTGAATTTAGACGGCATTATGCCATGTTTCTTTAAAAAAAACAAAGCGCTATAGAAAAATGCAAAACTGCAGCGCTTAATTTTGACTTTCGAATTCCAACTCCCATTTCTCCCACGTCAAAAATTGTAGTGTAGCCAGTACCCGTTAGTTACCCCTCTAAATCAATTACGCTCCACACAAAGACTGCAGACGATCAGGTGCGACTAACTGCATTACGTACGTGCAGTTCGTGCGAAATTCCTTTATTTCGTTAAAAAACTTTGCTATCGTTAAAAGTTATGCGAGTAAGCCCCTACGGACTGATACTAGTGCCGAATTTATATCCGATGTCTATTAGGGATGGAAATTGTGTAGTGACATCAAATGAATGCAGGATTAAGGAAGCTATGTTTTTTAAGTTGATTTTATTTCAAATTTATCCTTTCCGTATCTTTTCTAATGTATTGCAAATACTAAAATGATATTTACTAATATAGCGTTAATTTTTTACTACAAAGGTTTTAAAATGTCCAATGCTGTGTGACATGTGGCCGATTATATAGTTTAATAATATATCCAGATATATTTCCGACTTTAATATAATATTATTTAGACTACTACTATAAATACGACGCCGTTTACAGTGGAGCTGCAAATTGATTATCGAATTTAGTTCCAAACTACCGCGGTCGCTTAACGTTTTTACCTTGACGGGCAAATTTGGCGACGGGAGCATCAACACTCGACCAGTGCCTAACTTGGTGTTACTAAGTTGTTGCACTCACAACATTTTTATGTAAAATATAACTGAATTGTCTTTGACTGTTTGACATAAAAACGAAATAAAATGTTATTTTCATTTAAAAATCATGATTTGTTCCTGCTTCTTAAGCTCGCTTGAATATCTCAGTTTTTGCCTCGTCTAAGTTTGATGCAGGTAATCATAATACATATGAACTGAATACACGTATTTTACTCAAAGCAACACAGGTAAAAAATGGTGTGAAAAAAATAAAAAAGAAACATTCATTCACCATTTGATAAACATCTAAACATGCCAGTAGTCGGTTACTCAAGCGTTCTAAAGCAAACAGTAAAGTTACAATGTAGTTACCTAAATACGTGAAAATAAAACTATTACAACCTACATCTACTTCCCTAAATTAACTCGTATTCCGATGTAAAAGTATCATAATGCCTTCGAAGAATGCCATCGCGGAGTCTTCCTCCTCGAAACCCTCAATTATGTCTCACGCACGAGATACCGCGCTGTATCGACAGATAGCATTCGGTAGCGGTCGTTTATCGCAGCAAAGTTCCCGGCAACATCGCGGCGATCAGGCGGCTCTCGGCGGAATCAATCGTGGTCGCTGCCCCCGCTGATTGCCATCTAGCACGCGAGCCGGATCGCCCCCGTCCCGACGCACGCCACAACCGAACCCGAACTTTGTCCGAACAAAAGAAATTCCTACTTCATCGAACGTAACGCTTAATACCCTCGTAACTCATGGGAAAGGCCGTTGGAATTGAGTCAATTATCGACAGAGATACACGCTTTTTTTCATTTAATGAGCCTAGACAAATAAATTCTCGCTCGATGCATTCCTTACACATATAACTTAGACAAATGTATACTATACACATTCTTTACACAATAAAATAGGATTTTCCTCAGTGTCGTCTACGTGAAGCTGACTAATTGGCAATTATATAGGGCATAGTAGTGTAGAAGCGTGAAACATGTACGGCATTCCTATGCGGTGGATCTCATTTGTACATTTCATTGCTGCAACACTTAGCACCTAATTTTAAACAGTAGCCACATTTTATGCAACAATTTCTTTGCATCGTATTAACAATTCAAATGCGGGCATTTTTTTAGTTCCCCACAACACTTTCGACCGGCCCTGACGTCCGCCTCCGCGGACGACTCAAATGCAAATGAGCATCGATTCGCGGCGTGACGTCTAAGGCGCACTCTCACCCCTTCCTTTCCGACTACCCGCCTTGATTTACAATACCGGATACGCATTCCCCATTCGCCACCGAACTATATGTGTGCCGAGTAAATTACTAACGTGTTTTTTTCACTGTCACAGTGACACGATAATTTAGAGAACCTTTACTTTTCAAAGGCTTTGAATATTCATATGGCATTAGCAATCAATAACAGCTATAAAGGTATAGTTTTCGCGTGCACGCACGCAATGCGGTGTCGCATAAACAAATAATTTCTCTGCTTTTATTATGATTATGGAACAGCTCAACGGTGCAAGGATACAGACATTGTAGATACGCCGATAGCCGGCGTCTATGACGAAAATGGATAAGCGATGTTTTGTTCTTCGAGTAGCTTATGGCATTATAATGGAATATGTAACAGTTTATTTCTTGTACGTGACTGAGACTCAATAAATAAGACTTCCGTGACCGGACGACGTTAATTGAGTACCATTTTTTCTTTGAATATCCATCAAAAGTACACGTTATGGCCACGATGAGAAGTGATATATCGTTACACTTTATGGTTTTTAGACAACAAAAATGAGGTGCGATCGATAGAGCGCGAGCGGCCATTTTGTCGTGTTTGACATTACTACAAGATGGAGCTAAAACACCGAGCGAAACCATCGCAATTTTTGAAAATATTTGAAGCACGTTTTGGTAATTGTACTCGTGCCGTATGTAGAATAACAAAACGGCAACTAAAAGATCAAAGGAATTAATAGACGTGTGTTGAAATTTATCGATGTCCGCTGTATCGACTGAATAAACTAATTGCTTATCGTCGTCTGAGGCCCCGCGGCACACGACCGAAATTTTAATCTCGTTGCGTCGGATATATTGACATAACTGCTTATTTTAAACGCCAAGTAAGGACCGTGACCTTTGTGGATTTACCACTGTGTAACACAACGTCAGTTGATAATGCCAAGAACCCAAAATTGATCACTTCACACTGATTTGACGTAAAATTTGCAGGTACGTCAGTTTCCATTAACAAAATACCACCAAGGCAGTTCCCTAACGCTTCCAAACGACCTGTGAACATTACGAAACAGGAGACAGCGATATTCGAGAATGGCTCGAGTGACTCAGTAATCTAACATCTACATGGAGGAAATGACTCCACCACTCTTGCGACAAGATTAAATCTAAACATTACGAACGAGACGACCAATTCCGACCGGACATTTAAACTATCAAAGGTCCTGCCCAATTAAGTGTATATTAAAAATAAAGTAATTACGTACACGAATCACGTATATAGAGTTATTGTCTAACATTTATGACTCGAAAACTGAATATTATGGTCATACAGATGTTATCTGAGCCGAGACGACGATTCACGAAATTTATTTCGCTCACGTTCTCAGTCATAAGTCGTTAAGACCGATTTCACAAAAAACCGCGTATAAATATAAAAAATAAAGTATAGAAGGACGTCGTTATGTTGTTTGCATACTCAACAAGTGTATGTGTGTCGTGAGAAAAGCGATTTCGGTACAAAGTGTCAAACGTTGCGTCAAACCGAACGCACTTTTGTCTCGACTGAACAACTTATATGCACAATTATATAAATACTTTAAAAACTAATGGAACTTACGAGGCTCCACTTGCCCGTATTTTTCGCAAGTTTTTAAATAGGTACCTAAGTGTAATACGCCTCTAAGTGTCAATTATGATTGTATCAAAAATAAATGTTACCGATTATTTTTGTTTTATTATTAACAAGGGCTTAATATGTGTTTAATTGTTGCAGTCACACTGTATAAGATAATTTTAAACATGTAAGGTGACCTGTAATGAGTCATTTAAATCAAAACCACATTAACGTTAGTCACAAAGCTTTCCCGAATTACGTTTCGTAAACGCATTTTGATAAATAAAACCGACTTTACGTTCCAATAAACGAAGTGAATTGAAACTGAAATAAAAACATTTGCGTATCGTTTTATTCAAGAGATTAATCAAGACGTATTCCCAACCGTTAAACAAAACGGCACAATCGTCGAGACATCACAACATATTGTCGGTTTTAAAATAAAATTTAAGAATGCAATTAAGTCTTTGTGATCCTTCAAAATTAATACGATACATCTTAAGCGTTCTTTTCGGAGCCATTAAGACACCGCTCGAACGGGTACATGCGACATTTCGTGCGTTCGAAAAAACCGAAAACAATTATTCGACATTTCACTCCGATTATCCGACTTTCGTGTTATTAGTGTCATAATCGTTGTCCCGAGCGTTTGAGTTTGGAGCGGGTTGCGCAACTTAACTGCCCGTTTCCTTTGTCATTTACCTTCTAAAGTTACTTACACTTTCACTTGGCGACAGATACCTATTGTTTCAAGTGTTCAGTGCCCTTAGTATGATTTTATTACGTTACGTTAAGGTTTTCGTTTTCAGCCATATCTTGCAATATACTTTGCATTGTAAGCGAAAACATGAACAATGATTGTTTTAAAGTAACGTACTAAACTCGTAGTAAGCGCACAGGACTGCATGTTCTAAACTCGACTGTGATTAGTTCCCGCACACGTCGCCCTTGGGAATATTACTGATGATATTAGTACGTTACCAAATTGTCTCGCTTAATTACTTCCCGTCTAAAAACATTCGACTTTTTGCCTTCGATGTTCAGTTTGAAAAACGTTAAGGCTAAATTTATAATGGCATGTCGTGTTTTCCGCAACCATTGATGCCCGCAAATGAGCGTCTCGCAAATGTAAACCAGATCTTTATCGCACCTTCGACTGGAGTCATTTATTTCGTTTAAGTAACTGCAGGCTAATAATTACTAGATCGCAAATGACACTCTAGATATGTAACGCTAGTAATTGGCCTCGTAGTAAAAAAATAAGTCTGCCAAGTGCGAGTCGGACTCACAGGCTAAGAGTTCCGTAGCATTATCCGTAACATTAAATATAGCTCTGTTGTAAAAATAAATAAATAAATTTAGACAGTATTTCAACTACCAACATAAGTTTGTTTTCCATAGTGTTTGTATAAATTACAAAGTTATGTTATTCGGTTT
>DWNE01008364.1:0-11575 GCA_018249875.1 Cecropterus toxeus | reverse complement strand
TAAAAAAAAAATTGTCAAAATCGGTCCACTCTAACCATCCATTTCGATGTATCAAACATAAAAAAAAAAAAAAAAAAAAAAAAAAAAAAAAAAAAAAAAAAAAAAAAAAAAAAACAACCCATTTTTAAAAAAAAAAAAAAAAAAAAAAATGTCAAGATTATAATAATGTCAATTGTCAAGTTCACTTTTAGACATTTAGATAATTCTGTCAAATTGTCAATTAGTCAATTATATAAAATAAATATTAGATCGTACAGAAACCAGCGCAGTTAAATTATAACTTAATGGATAACCCTCTGTAATATAAATTCATAGAGATACACAACATGACAAGAATACTTATCCGAACAGGTGGATTTATATCCAATTTAAAATGTAAATACAGCACTGCGCCGAAATCGGTAGCCAGTATACAAATAGCCGGGAAGGAGTACCTCACAGACGATTATACGAATGTTACGCCAAAGATAATATCATATTTGAACCGGAATTTGCATCTACGGAAAGATAATCCTTTATCTCTAGTTAGACAACGAATCGTGAACTATTTTTACTCGTCTTTCACGCATCGAGGTAACCCTAGTTTTAGCGTGTATGACAATCTCTCGCCTATCGTGTCCACGAAGCAGAACTTCGATGATTTGCTCATACCGGAGGATCATCCGAGCAGGGCGAAGTCCGACTGTTACTATGTCAATAACTCCACGCTCCTCCGCGCTCACATGACTGCGCACCAGAGCGAACTCTTGAGAGCTGGGTTAGACAACTTTCTGATGATCGGAGATGTTTACAGGCGGGACGAAATTGATTCTACACATTTTCCTGTGTTTCACCAGGTTAGTGATTCCAGTGATATATCAGGATCTAAAAGGCTATTTATTTTAGGATTGACAAAAACTTATAACATTTTATAAATTTCTGAAATATTTAAACATAAGATGAAAATAAACTCCTGAAATATTTAAACATAAGATGAAAAATAAACTTCATCCTAACATATACCCAGAAGACTATAAGATGCGGCTCTGTATAAATGCTTTTTGCATTGCAACACTACGATTTTCTCCTATGTTGTGTATAGCATAGACACAAAGGTGAATACAGAAACACCCAGACCCAGAATAAAATTTCACTTATCATTGAGATGTCTGTCTGGCCGGGGATCAAACCCACTATTTGTCAAACCGGTATGATGACGGCTCTGCCACGCAGAATGTCAAAAAAATAAATAAATGATCTGCTTTGAAATTGATGACGCATTAAGACATCCTGCCATTATATATGTCAATGGGCAGTGCCTATACTCTATAGCTGGGCCATCTGCCTTATCACTTGGTTTATTTGTAAAAAAACTGGCCAAGTGCGAGTCTGACTTCTGCACTAAGTGTTTCTTACCTATTAAAATTTGAAAAAAACTTATTTGTTGTATGGAAGCCCCTGTTAAATATCAATTTTATGTTTTAGGTATTTGTTGTTATAGTGGCAATACATCTTTTATATGATCTGTGAAAATTTCATTTGTCTACTTATCACGGCTCATGAGACACAGCCTTGTGATAGACAGATGGACAGTCTTAGTAATAGGAAGTCTAAAAAGGGAAAATCCTATGTAAAGTTATAAAACTTTATGTTGTATACTGCTCATTTCATCTGACTAGTACAATAATCGAAATATATATAATACAAAGGTGACTTACTGACTGACATAGTGATCTATCAACGCACAGCCCAAACCACTGTATAGATCAGGCTGAAATTTGGCATGTAGATGTTATGATGTAGGCATCCACTAAGAAAGGATTTTGATCAATTCTACCCCTAAGGGGATAAAAGAGGAGAAAATAGGAGATAAATATTTGTATGAAACTTTGTCAATTTTTGTACGTATTAATGCGAGCGAAGCCGTGGGCAAAAGTGATTTCTTAATAAACTCAATGTGCTTCATAAATTATTTTATTGTAGGTGGATGCAGTGAGAACTCAACGCAAAGAACAATTGTTTGAAAACCACCCAGGATTGGAAATATTTGACTCAACGTTTGATCCAACCAATCCATTTGCATTTACCAATTCCATATCAGATCCGGCCAAGCAAAGCTGCCATACTTTGGAAGCTGCAAAGCTTATGGAGGCACAGTTAAAAAGTCATCTTCTAGGTCTAGTTAAAGCCTTATTTGGAACTGAAATAAAGCACAGATGGGTTGAAGAATACTTCCCATTCACGCATCCTTCGTGGGAATTAGAAATATTCTATGAGAACAAATGGATGGAAGTTTTGGGATGTGGTATAGTCAGAAATGAGATTTTGGCGAACGCTGGCCCCAACAATTCTATTGCCTATGCATTTGGCTTAGGATTGGAACGGTTGGCAATGGCACTATATAAAATACCAGATATAAGATTGATGTGGAGTGAAGATTCAGGATTTGTTACGCAGTTTCAAAATAAGAATGTTAATGCAAAGATTACATATAAGCCAGTTTCGGTATATCCTCAATGCACCAATGATTTGTCTTTTTGGTTACCACCAAGTCTGACAATTGATACGTTTATTCACAATGACTTTTATGATCTAGTCAGGGATGTGGGAGGTGATATTATAGAACAAGTAAGTGATCATTGAAACATCTGATACATTATCCATATATGGAATGTGGCGTACTGCCTCATCTATTTCTGAAAGAAATCTAGAATTTAAAAGATCTAGAAATACCAGCCCTGGATCTTCAATTATTTTTAGACAGGGCAAAATCTTAAAAATGCCGCCCCTGCCCACTTGAATTTCTTTTTACCGTCATTGCAGCCATCAAATGTCTAATAATTGGTGGTCATTAAAACGTATTTGTGTCCAAAGTTTTATTTCCTACTGACTAAGCTTCCCATTAGTCAAAGTAATTGTTAATGAACAATGAGTTGTGGATTTGTTAGCAATTGAATTTGCCGCCCTCTGAACTTGCCGCCTGGGGTATAGGCCCCGGCTTGCCCCTTCCATAGTTCCAGGGCTGAGAAATACAATTGAGATTGACTTCAGATAGAGAACCCTACAAATAATGTATGCTTTACTTACCAATGTCTATGATCATCAAGTGGTCTACATCCTCGATTGCCACTTCAGTTATAAATATAGTCAAAATGGAAAAATGTTCGAATGACCATTAGAAAAGGAAACAATAATGATCCAAATAATTAATAATTTTATTAATTCAAATAAGTAATTTCAAATAATTCAAAAAACAAATAGTTTTCCATAGTAATAATGACAGATTGCATATATTTCATCCTCTTTTTAACTAATAACAGAAAACACTCCTTCTTTTTTTGCACTTTTCCAACATTATGCTTGTCGTTAGCTAAACAATAAAATGCTGGCTAAACTTTCATTTAATTTCAGGTGAAACTCAAAGACAAATTTGTACATCCCAAGACGAAGAAGCATAGTCTATGTTATAGCATTATTTATAGGCATTTGGAAAGGACTCTCACTCAAGCGGAAGTAAACCAAGTCCATAAAGAGATTGAGAAGGCAGTTACCAGTGCTTTTGATGTTGCTATCAGATAGATCAGCATTTTCCAAACTTTATGGCCTAGTCATAATCTGATGAACCACTTATGCTGTGACCCACCAAAATGGTAAATCACAAATTTTTAGAGTGTAAAATCATGAAATGTAATTAATTCATTATATTAAAGTACATGGGATTACAAAATACAAGACTTTTAAGGCTTTCTAAATAGATATTTGTTCAAACTTTAATAATATGCTCAACTGCAAATAAAAACAATGTGATATGAATATTATATGCTCTTTACTTCAATTTCATCGACCAGAGTGTAGGTACCAGGTCGCGATCCATTTGGGAAACGCTGAGATCGTAAATTTTACTTATATGTGTGAACAATAAATATAATTATGTACTACCTGTCCGCACTAAGTGTGCCGTATCTTTCAATGTAATAAAAAGCAATGTCGAAAAATAAAGGATGTAGCCATCTAGTCAAAAAATTAATATACCTATGTACGTCATGTTTTATACCAAGGGTTTGTAAGTATGTAGTTTTAAATGGTGTCCGTATATTGTTGAAATTTGAAAAGAGGTCCACAGACAGTGTCAACTCGAGGCAAGAGATGGAGCGAAATTAAATTATGGCTCTCACTTGAATCCAATTTGACTACCAAAAATGGTCGCCAAAATATAGTGCCTGGACCAGTCGCTCTGTATAAATATTGTTCAACTATATTTAGCGTTCCTAGGTTCTACCATTTGCGGTCTTCTGCAGTACGGTGTTTTGGAAATACCACCGCCGCACCTATTTCTAGAGTGAAACAGTTTTTTGCGTTTCGGTGGAAGGGTGTGGTTGCCGGCTCACTTATATGAGGCGACCATCTGAGTCCTTGGGAGTAGCAACGCATCAGTATACTTCATATAGAACCCCTGTTCTATATGAAGTTACTTACAAATGTCCACGGGCGGCTTGCTCGTTTGCTACTTCATATTTATAATAAAAAAAGCCTGCCTGTTGCCGCCCGCTGCTCTACAGTAGGTATACAACATGTACCTTATTGGTGTGAAACATCTATAGACGTAGGTAAACATGATTTTTGGCGTGGCGATGCTAGCCTTATTTATTTTAGCGCCATCTGTTATGCATTTTCAGAAAGCTATTAATTATCGAACAAAACTATGCGCGTCTTAGTTCGACTTAGTGTGGGGTAAGTAATGTTCGTAGATGACGTTATATTCATTATGCTATATATATTCCTGTCGCAATCTTATCTTTATGCATATTTGTATTATATTTGTCCGAACACGATATTTCACATCAGTAACAGGCGACCCGTGACGACAATTATGTTTAATGATTAAAATAAATATTTTTCAAAAAAATACATTTAGTCCTAATTATAATTCCTATCTCTAAGTCTTTTTAAATAACGTAAACTAAACGTTTTAGAAAAAAAGAATAGTTTATTTTTCTCATGTCTTCTATACCTGTAGAATTTAAAAAATATTAAAAATTTTGCCTTTGACAATGCAGAATTTTATCTTCATACAAAAAATATTGTCATGTACTACAAAGTTACAACTTGAATTATGCCTATTCCTCACTTGCGTGAACACAATGCTTCCACATCGTGATTGTAAAATTACAGTATTTTCTACAACATTTACAATAAATGATATTTTACAATTTTGAAGGGAAATTTTCTACGAAAAAAAGGGTTATCTTCTTTCCCACCTGTGTTTGTGGAATTTGTCGCCATAAAAGCTGCTTCCTCAATAAAAAATTACTGAATGATACAATAGATGTATTGTAATCACAGTGTATCTAGAAGCACTGTAAAAACAGTACTTCATGCTTTGTTACTTGTCATTAGGGTAATTTTAATAATAACATTAAAAAATACTTGTATTTTTATGTGTACTCAGTGGTCTAGAAATTTCAAAATATCGTTTTTTCTTATTTTTCATAGATATTCTGATATAAAAAGGGTAAAAAGTTTACTTTGACAATTATTCATATTATGTATATATTTTCTTACACGTTCACCTACATTTGACAAATTAGAATAGGGAATAAAAAACAGGAACGAAACGAGCGGCAACGATTCAGTTTTATTTTTTTGTTTGTTTTTCAGTAATTAATTGTGCTTTAATAAATAAACACTATTTTAATTACTGAATTAAATTAATATTAACAGAGTTTATATAACTAACAGGTTTATAGGTACTCTGAATTATAAAAATATAACGAATGAAGTTATTTTAAAATATCCCGCAACTAATGCCGCCACTGCGTTCTGAATCACGCTTTCGAAGTTTTCTCGTCATCCTGCATATATATGAGATAAGAAGAGAGACTTTTGGACCAGGGTCACTTCCCAGGCATGATCACCTAGCCTGGTGAGATATTCCTCTGCCATATCCACATTCATCGGCCTTTCTAAGCCTACCGCTAATTATACACTGGGGTTTATGCCAATATTTGATTTCTGGATGATTCTTAACTTTTTTAGTTAGTCGTTATTTTAGATGATGGAGTTACAGTGCGACACTATGATTCGCCGCTTTCTTCATTCTCTTTCTTTACTTTAAATGATTTAACATCATCACTCGAATTGAGAGTTCGTTTTTGTCCTCTTTCCATTTGTACAGTTGATTTATTTTCATTATCTAATAAACACTCTTGCTGTTGAATTTCGCTTAAACTTCTATTTTTTGTCCCCGTAAATTCATCTATAACTTCTATCTTTATGTCTGTAATATCTATTTCATTATTTTCATGCCTCTCCAGATCTTCTGATATTTCAGAATGTCCATCTTGATTACCATCTTTTTGTAATGAGAAAACATTCAATATTTTTGGTGGGGTAAACTCTGGTGTATTATTCAAGAATTTACGAAAATGTTTTTCATACCATATTTTTTTTTCATGAACCCACCCCGAAAACTTTGAAATGTTGTTGATTTTGGCGCTGTTGAAATGTTCACCAAGATTTTTATAAGTTTTCGTATAACAAATGTCAGAAATATTTTTCCTGTTCTGATTTTTATAGACTTTCATTTTAATGCTATCATTAATAATATTATCGTTAGTCGTTACATTGCTGTTAAGAAGACGTGCCTTACCGTCGTTATTATTATTGAGATTTTTTGAACTATTAGGTTGAAGTAGTTTTTGCGTGTCTTCATTTAACTTCTTGTTCTTTAAGCCTAAATCATCCACTTGACTTTGAGCACGTTTAAGTATAGCAGACAACATTTTCACTTCTGAAGGCGACAGGCTACTCAATGGAGCATTTAGCGATGCAGATACTTTTCCTTCGGAATTAATAGTCAAATTTACGTCACGAAACCTGTATAAGATATTCTTAATCATGGAATTAATACATTGAGAAACATCTTCATTTATTTCATTCATTGTTGCTGCTTCTAGGTCCAGCCTTATCAGATTATCTACTTGAACAGGTATTTCAGAAGGTATTCTTTTCTTTCCTTTACTTGCTTTTAGTAAGTCCTGGTATATTTCGTGATTGTTTTCTTCAACATTTTTTTCTGGAATGGATTCCTGTGGCTTGATTGCTAAAACTGGTCTGTGCTTATTTTTTGCTCCCATAAAGCACCTAATATATTCAACTCTATATGAGTATACATCAGAAATGCTTACATTTTGTGGTAAATTATTATTATTGATATAGACTTTTGGTGACGGGTTTTTAAGATAATTCGAGGCGGAAATTTTCATACCATTTCTTATATAGTTAATCTGAGTTTCGCGTTCCAATGGACCATTAAATTTGGGAGTTATGAATCTACGGGGCTTACCCACAGTTTGTAATAACCAACTAGAATTTGAATTCGAATTGTTCTTAGTATTGATAATAAGCTTGCTGTATATTTGGTCTCCATTTAATAATTCATAAATTTCTGTTGTGCCATCAGTATTGCATAGTTTCAACAAACTATTGCATTCCACTTTATTTAAGAGCTTTTTCTTTTCTTTGGGGTTTGGGTTTTCCGGGCTCCTTTTCCTCTTGTAATCTTTTTTATATGCCAATGCCTTCAAGATCAAAACACTTTGTATGTTACCGGCAGTGGGTGAGATGTTATGCAAAATATGCTCATCTGATGAAGTATTATAAGTAATACCGTCAAGGAAATCATTAACATTACTTAAAATATCTACATCCAAATTTTTGGCGTTACTTTTTGTTCTTTCGATCATACATCTACATATGCCTCCTTTGAATGGTCTGCGAATATACAAAAATTTTGCAATTTTGCAATATCTTTCAACAGCTTCTAGTAAAGAAATGTAATATTGTCGCTGTCTCCAGCAACATACTACAATATAAAATAATGAATAAGATTTCATTCGGGGTTGGAAAATTTGAGTAATCTTCACATTAACACAGTCTACAACGGCGTAAGTATCGTCAATTTCATAGGTATGTATTTCTCTTTGTGCCTCATTATAAAATACAATTACTGAATTTCTAAGATCTTTGTTAAATAGAAAATATTTGTATTCATCTTTGCTTCTTATTGCATAGTATGAACCAAATTTTTCCGCTAGAATATCGATGTATTTATCAATACATGAAACGTTAATACGCTTATTCCCGTCATGAGTTTCTTTGGATATTTTCTTTGTTACATTTTCAAGTACCACTCGTACTGGTTTGCACAAATCCAATAGACTTTTTAATTTTGATTCATTTGTTTTATCGTCGAATTTTTGCTCTTCCTCGGACTTGACTTCAATCAAATTATTTGTCTTGTCCCTAACAAATTGCTCATAACTACTTTCATTATTATCAGTAGTATATAAAATTATTTCTTGATGAATTTTAGTACAATTATCCCACTTACGTTTCAACTTTAATGACTTAAAGCTATGTTTTGGCTTTAAAATTTTCAAACTGTTTTTGACATAACATGGCTTACTTTCAGCAATAATTGTTTCTATAGTATCTTCAAAATTCTTTGTACTTAATTTGTTTCTTAAAATTGTCATATCTTCTAATCGCGTTGTATAAACGATAGGTACAGGTTTATTGAGTAAATATGAATCAACGGTCATGGTTTTGTTTGACGATTCCATGTGTATTCTATTGTATTATCTTGAAATTATCGTCAATGTACCTGTAAAAAAAGATAACTCTCATTAGACAACAATTCGAAAAATAATATAATTATCGAAACAGAGAATTGACAAATAAATATTTAAAGAGCAGCACGCGGTGATATTTGTTGTCTTGTAGTCTTTTCTGTAATTTTCGTTAGGCCATGCTTAAAATAATTTAAATTCCGTTTTAATACATTTTATTATAATAATACTTTTCCCCTTCTAAGCTAACGTACTCATACATTCGCTCAAAAGACATATAACAAGTAAAAGTAAAGTAGCAATGGTACAGTTCTAGATAAAGATATATGAAGATCATCTAATTTTAATGAATATTGTAGCCAATGGAAGATAAATTTTATAAAAGGTTCTGTAATAATAAATATAGTTCTCTTGTTTTTATTACAGTCAAATACCCTATTCCGTAAATATACGTAAATACATGTAGTTTAGAACTGTAGTGTAAGTTTACTTGAAATGAATTCATCAATTCAAGCACTTAAATAAAACAATAAATTAACTTCTAAGATGAGCGTTTTGCAGACTGTGACTAACTTCAGAAACTTCGCCCGTTTGCACCCATTCATAAAAATTCCTTGTTCCAGTCAAATTTGCATATTTGTATGTTTATAAAAAATGTCTATTATACACTCTGGAGTCTCCACAGCGTATTTCAGAAGAATTTGCAACGCCATCTAGTTTGCGGCGAGTGAACTTTACGTTACGAGAGGTAAGTGAATACGTAAAAATGTGTAAAATGTAATAAACGAGGCAAACAATTCTTTTAACAAGATCGGTAGTATGCAATAAGCATCGATATAAGAAATAAGCAATGCTTTGGGTTCAATTTGACCAAGTTTTATTCCATTATAAGATAAATAAACAGAAAACATTAAATATATATATCTTTTTTATTAATTATTATTTGAATCAAGGAATATTATTTGTTACGTGCAACAGTGTTCGCAACCGTACAATAATTATCGTACCGTAACCGTACAATAATTTCATAGTAACGTACGATATACGTTAATACTCTCTAATCCTACGATAATTTTTTATTGTCTGTAACTGTACTTTTACATCATGGGTGTAAAATATTTTAGGAAGACGATTTGGAGATAAAATTATGCATTGCTCATGATGTACTTATTTAGAAATTATGTTTTATTATTGGTCACCAAATATTTTGAGAAGACTTGTTTTTTGGTTGTGTAATATTTTCAGATGTTTTTTTGCCAAATGAGCAGATGGTGAAATGTATTGTATTTCGGCAAAACAAAACGACGTCTCACATATATCATATGTGAGCTCATTTACTCAGAGGAACCAGTTATAGATAATAAAAATTCAATTCAATTCCACTAGTCGGAAAAAAAGGATATCGATATCAAATAATATTTCATATCGATATATATTGACATCAACTCAATGACATATGATGTCATTGAGTTGGTGTCAAATTGACAATCTATTTATAATGACATTTAAAGAATTATAAATCTATAAAAATGCATTTGTTTCAAATATTAATATATTAGATATTATCGATAATTATTTTTCACATGTAAAACAACGGTAAAACATCTCATTGCTAATGAATTCAAATAATTACATTTTGTATGATAATATGTATGTGGTGCCATCTATTATCAAATATTTTACTATTGACATGGAAGTTAATTACCTCGTTGTTTTTGCCCGACTGCGTCAGAAGGAGGGTGATGTTTTTCTTGCGTATGTATGTTTGTATGTATGTCCACTTCTTTGGTACGCGCTACAGCCCAAACGGCTTGACGGATTTTAGCGTATGACATGTCATTAGAATCGTCTCAGTTTGCATAGTTACATAGGCTATATAATTTTTAAAAATGCATTAAATTTAATTAAATTCTTCGAATAAATTAAAACTTTATAGGAATTCTTGCAAAACCCTATTTATGATAATAATTTATGATACATTTTTATTTTATTTTATCCCATTGCTGATAAAATTTCGCATGGTAATATTTTTCTTAAAAGATTGTCAGCAGTACCTACTTTGCCGTTATGTATCTATTGTCCAAAATTTAATATTTCAAATATTTTATATAGTATTATTTGGCAGCAAAATGTATTGTTTTTCTGTATATTGGTTGGACAGGATAAGATAAACCAACATATATCTGGAACCATAAACAAATCATCACAGGAAATCTGGATACTGCAGCCTTTTAAATGATATAGACAAATCCGTTAGAATCATAGGTATCAGCGGCATATGAGAAAGTTGTCCCATTGCAGGCAGCGTGGGAATGATGATAATTGTTTCTACAAATACGTTGTTACTGGTCGGTTGTCGTTGATTAGTTCATAAACCAAAAGTCTTGTGCCATTGCACTTATTAGGAGGACTTAATTTTCTCAATAGCATAAAAATAGGTCAAAATAAAAAAACATACCGAAACCACGTGACCTACGTGGTTTGGGTACGTTTCCTAAATCAATAACATAAGAAGCAAGCGGATAATTATATATAATTTACCATTAAACTGTAGCTTATATAAATCGTTTGTACTGTTAACATAGCGCCATCTATTGATCAGGTGCTCAATCAAGTCGCGGTATAAGATGACAACCTGTCCGCGCTAAGCTAAGTAACTCAATCCCGTCAACGGGTAACCTACTAACGCCATCGATTACGTATGGAGCGATCAGATAATTGTGACTTGCAGATAATAAACAAATAATTGGTGATAAAATAATATTACGGCTATAAAGATATATTTAACATTAGACTAAACAAAACGTGGCAGGTATTGTTATTCAATTGTAACTTGTATTAAACGTTTATACTTTTAACATAGCGCCATCTATTGACATAGTCATACAATCAAATCGCGGTATAAGTCCACGCTGTCCGCTAGCTTGGCCGGTCAAAGGAAAGCGCGTCCCGTCCCGCAACCGCCA
>DWNE01008363.1:0-11576 GCA_018249875.1 Cecropterus toxeus | reverse complement strand
ATTATTTTAAATGTAAGTTTCTAGTAAAAGTGCGGATTTAACTTAAAAGGAAAAAAAAAACTTTTATTCACGACTAATATTTCAGATTGCCGAGAAACTAGAATTGCAATGAAAATTTAATAGCATATCATATCGTAATTACTGCGATTCATTAAAGAATTTGTATTGTATGGTTTTGCTATATTTTAGGAAGGAATCATATTTTACTTATTAACTATTTTCCAGAGACTTTCCTGTTTCTAGCGGGATAAAAATACGTGATATGTGCAGAGACCTACCCGCCCTTAGATGTAATTCTACTCGACCCCTAGATGCCCCCCACTGAATTGACTATAATTATGTACATGACCTCTGAAGTGTCTTAAAATTTTACGAATTGTGTGAGCTCGACTAAACTATTTAAAAAAAATATATAATTAAGATAGTAACGCCGCACAATATCTTAAATAATTCCCAGCTTAAATAACAGCTCATAAAATTAGTTCATGTAGGTAATATTTATAAAATAAAACAATAAATTCAGTCTTCTATTATATTAATAAAATATAACATTTACCTTAATTAACATTGACATCATTTTTGAGGATTAACATTAAACCACATCTCTAATAACACTTTATCTTTGTACTACTGTACAGAATAACATTGAAAATATATGTTAAAATGCTTTAGTTTAATTAGTGAAATTAAGGAGATGGTTTAACTAACTCATAATAATATTAATAACATTCTAAATGGTAATGGTTATTTCATAGACACATTGGTATACACATACTAGTCCTAGAGTTTTATATAGAACTATCTTAGCATTTTAAATTAACAACATTTTATGTTTAAATGGCTTGATTTTAAATATAAGTTAAGCCAAGAGTTTTATTATTTGATACATTCTGTACATACATTACTTGTTCTTTTTTGGTTTGGTGCCACTTTAAAAGTATTGACTCGGTATTTATTATTGGTGATATTTTCACTCATATTGTGTTACGTTCAATCTCAATATGTCTATAATCTGAAATGGAATTAGAGCCTAAATATTAAACCTCAAACTGTGAAAAAAAGTAAGCCGTTAAATAAGTGCTTTCGAGAAAGTACATTAATGAGGTTTTTGTTTTGAATGCATTTTCGACATCACGATCTCAAATTCCACACCAGACTGTAGTGAACTTAGTAAATAAGTTAAAGTTTGCAACTACAATTTCATTTCATTCCACAAATTACATAAGTTGATTATAATAAATGAGTAAATTAACATTAAGATGAAGATAGTATAATAATTTTATATTACATAGAATGTAACTAAAATTTATTGAATTGAAATTCATATTTAAACTAAAAGACAGTTATTTAGATATAATTCATAAATGTGTTATATGGCATATAGCATCAACAAATTATTCCTCCTTTTGACGAAGAGGGGTAAAAAGTTGCATTCAAGGTTTTAATTTATTAGGATTGCCATGGGGCCATTGACCACTTGCCATCAGATGGACTGCATGCTCCATTGCTACTTCAATCTGATTAAAAAGAGTGGTCTCATAATGCGGCGTCGCTATGCAAATGTGGTCGACGTATTCTGATTGACAACCCGCGTGGCGGAGCGGTGACCAACCGGACTTACACGCAGAGGGTTTCGGATTCGATCCCCGGCCAGACAGACATTTAATAGATGACATTAGATTTCTGTTCTGGATGTTTTGTGTGGGCATGATTTACGACACGCGAGAAAATCCTAGTGTGGAGCTGAGTGTAAAAAGCGTTATTGATCAAAGTCCACTAGACGATCATTGCTAATGTCACTTGATCGGACAATCGTTGGCCTAGTTAGTATATCTCCTGTCGTTCTTTTTTTTTCTAGTCAGGCGACGGGCATAGCGGGGAGAGTGGGCAGGGCCGGTACAGTGGGTACAGCGAGCGCGGTATAGTGTGACACGAATGTGGCCGACGTACTCTGATTGACAACCCGCGTGGCAGAGCGGTCATCACGCCGGTCTGACGCGCAGTGAGGTCCGGTTCGATCCCCGGTCAAACATACATCACAATATTCATTTTAGATGTCCGTTTTGGGTTCTGGGTCTAGGTTTTTGTGTATTTGTCTTCGTGTGTCCATGGCATCCACGACACGAGTACATCTTAGTCTGGGGCTATGCGTGTAAAAAGCATTATTAATTATAAACCACTAGACGATCGTTGCTTATATCAATTGATCGAGCGATCCCTGGCCTGTTTAGTATCTCTCCTGGTCGTTCTTTTCTAGTCAGGCGACGGGCATAGCGGGGAGGGTGGGCAGGGCCGGTACCGTGGGTACAGCGAGCGCGGTATAGTGCGACAGGAGTGCCGCGGAGTGGTCTCGTAAAGCAGCAGCATCGCTTCGTAAACGTGCAGCAGCTGATGCCGCGCGGACCAACCGAGCTAAAAGTGCGCGTTGAGAACGTTCTGAGTAACGCTCGTATGCTTCTAGCCCCTCCTGTAGCTTGAGTATCAGGCTGTCGTAGTTCTTGCGGACCACCTCCAGTATCTGAAATGAAACTTGTATTAAATTTTATATAGACTTAAAGCCCTTACAAACGGTCAATTTCATTTTTTTTAACTACCTCTGGATCAGAACATCTTAACTGCGAAGATCCGTCAATTCTTATTACTAACCATCTTGTTTTCTTCATGGCAATAAAAGTGAGCTCCAGTATCTTACCTTTACAATGACATAATTTGATAATATTCTCAAAAAAAAACTTGTAATAGAACCTCATTAGAATGTAGTCTACTAATTATCCCATGAGAGGATTACATGTGACAGTAGTACTATGGATCAATCAAGATATATATCATGAACACCGAACATACTTTCACCAATTACACGAGTACTATTGAAAATACAATGTCGTCGTACAAGTTAAAAAAGGAAAAAGATAAAGTAAAATTATACTAGCGCGTAATTTTTAAAATTAAAACGAACACTGAAACTAACTAGATAACGTAAAATCCTATAATTCGATAACAGTAGCTCAATAAAGCTGTATGTACCTTGCTTCATGAGATTGTTACGTCAATATAAAGTTTGATTAATTCATGACACTTTTCTACGTTCTAAATATGCATAACATAGGTCAAATAGTCGATCTAGATAGAATTACCTGGTCTTCAGTGGGCGTGGAAAGGTTATGGAAGCTTAACCAGGCCTCGATCTTGGGCGAGAAGTGCTGTATGATAGCGCGCACGTTGACTAGACAGTTGGCCAGTCGCAACGCTTCCCCTTTGTACTCTCCGTCACCCGTTGAATATCTCAGCGCTGTTAGACAAAAAATTGCGACGATATAAAAACGGCGACGCAAACTTTCATTGTTCAGTGACACGGGGTGCTGAAGACAGTAGCAAATGGAGACGCAAGAGCTGCACCTTCTAAAGATGCATCCTTGTGAAACAACGACCACTCTGTCAAGAAGTGTACCACTGATGAGAGAGATATATTTACTTAGTTTAATGTTAATTGTCGTATGAGAGAATAGCAAATGGCGCATCGCAAGAGCTGCTCCTTCTTAGGATGCATCATCGTGAAACCACAACCAATCTGTCAAGAGTGAACCACTGAAGAGAGAGATATATTTCGTTCACTCACCGTGTTACATGTTTGTACTTAATATAGCTTAAGTTTTGTCTTATAAGTGTTATTATTTAAAAAAATCGAAAAAGGTAAAACAAATCTGCAATTATAAAACATTATTACTTTTATAATATTCAGTTTTAATGAGACGAAATAGCAAACGCTCATGCAATCCACTGATGTTAAGCGGTCACATCTGTCCATTGACTTCTGTAAGCAACTTAATATAATCCGTTTTATCTGAAGATCACAGATACGTTGCTTTTTGCCAGAACTAACATAATCGTCACATATAAAAATATGGCGTTGGTATTACCCCGGTCAAACCATACTCATTCTACCACCTTTCTCACTTGACTAAATGACGTAAATGTTCCTAAATATTGAATAGACTTACTATTATACTTACATTAGTAACTTAGTTTGACAAAGAAAGAAGTCGGACAAGTTAGGTAATTCATTTTTTTTGTCAAACGAATATACCCGCATATTTTATAGGACCATAAGAAAATAATCGCATTTTTTCAGTCCATATTTTTTATAATTTGGAAGGACATATTATATTATATCATTAATAAAATTCTGCCACAAAAATATATTGAAAACTTACCCATGTAGAAGAGATTGTCAAACACTTGGTGCATCCTAATAAGTTCATAGTAAAGTTGGTCGTATGACGCCGGTGTTGGTAAAAAAGTATCGCCTACTGTTATAAATAGATTGAATATATTCACAACCTGAAAGAATATTACAAGAATAATAAATTATTTGTAATGTACGGTTCAGTAATGGGTAGAATATGAAGTTCATTTTTTTATTTTTTTTTATCTGCTTGAATTAGCAAACGAGTATGCAGTCCACCTGATGGTAAGTGGTCACTGCCGCCCATGGACTCATGTAAGCAACTTCAAATAGAACATAGGTTCTATCTGAAGTCAATCACAGATCCGTTACTACTCCCGAGAACTATGATGGTCGCCTCATATAAAAGTGTGCCGGCAACCACACCCTTCCATCGAAACGCAAAATATGCTTCACGCTTGAAACAGGTGTGGCGGTGGTACTTTCCCGGTCGAACTACTCTGGTTCTACCACCTGCAAAGTATTATGGATAAGTATAATCGCTCAAATGTATGTGTAGCATATCCTATTCATATGATCCTGGTTAATTTAAATATATTATAATAAACTGTTGTAAGTATAATTTGGAATTTTAGTCTTAAACGCCAATACATAGTAAAGAATTGAATCCCATGGGCGGACCACGGGGTGCATTTACAACCCTCTGTCCGAAAAGAAAGTACATATATAGAAATAATTAAACATTTTTACCCGACTTAACCAGCGGCAGGGTAACTTTTCGAGTGTACGTACATATGCATATCTGTATGTATGTCTGTATTTTTGTATGTACGTAGTACATCGAAATAGTCATATAAACGTACATACTATGTACTTTTATATAACTATTTCGATAGTGCAACAGCAAGTAATATGTGGTAATGAAAGTGTGTAATGCATTAGTACTAAATACTCGTAAGTATGTAATTCACATGCTGTTCATGTATAGTTATTTATTTAATATTGTTAATAGTTTGTGTAGATGCAGATGAATCTCCTTGAAAAAAATAATTCCATTACTTGTTATATTCCGTATTAGATTCCGTATTGGACCGTATTGGCTATACAAATTCATGTTCCATATCGCACCATCATAAGACATTTTTATCAAAGTAGTTTTGATTCCTTATCTTATCATATCAGTGGAGTTGATGTTACATAGCGATACCTAGTTCTAAATATATATCTTTTTCACAACTCGGATAATATTATGTCTCTGCTTTGCATAAATAAATCACAAATTTGAATTTACATAAGAGGCCAATATAAAACAATACTTTTTTATTTTTTTAACAATGAAGTTAAAATAAACTCCATTAACCAGAGTGGGTTAGAGCAAAAATTTCGCAATTTTTTAAATAGGGGTCATTAATTTTGTGAGGCATTTTAGTAGGGGGGGGGGGGGTGGCCGAACTCCAAAAGGAGGAGGTACTCAATTCGTCTGTATTTTTTTTTTAAAACCGTGTTAAATCGGGAAATCTGGATTAAATGAAATAAAAATGTTTCTCTCCCATTTTTTAACATTTTCACTTGCAATTTATTTTGGGTAGAGACAGATCTCATTTCATCTCACTTAGGGGGTGAGGGGAACGGAAAATGGCCAAAATCACTTCACGTTATTATTTCCACCTAATGCCTACCGTGTGATGTATATTTTGTAATCATTGTCAAGGAATTTTTAAAATTAGAACAACAGTTCCAAAATTATATACATCTACATACATTTAAATTATTATGCAATGAAAATAAAAGTATATTATTGTAGTATTTATGTAGTACAAATTTCGTATTTTAAAGCTCACATTTATATTTTGAAATGTGACGTCACGATATTTAGCTCCCTCTCTACTTTTTGTCACATAATGTCACACTTCATTGACCCCCTTCCCCCTCAACATGTAACGTAATTTACGGACGACCTCTAAGGATAAAACTGTAACCTTGACTTTCTAAGCTCATCATTCACATTTCTGTTTGGCCGGGGATCGAACCCGGGACCCACTGCGAGTCAGACCGGTATGGTGACCGCTTCGACTCGCGGGTCGAAATTGATAAATTTTGAATTGTGCGGTCATTCATGCAACGAATATTCAAACAGCGATACGTCTCATCTCATTAGCATATGCATACCTGTTGCGCCATGATGAAGATATTGTGCCGTCGCAGCAACGTGGTCTCGTTGGTAACAAGGAACTTTAGTACAGCGATAAGGGCCGCCCACAGAGGGCGCCAGTCTCGGGCGAGTCGTACCCTACAACGCTTCTGGTAGCTTAGAAGCCTTAGTAACACCCCCACGCATAATTGATACAGCTCACCCGGAAACTTCTTTAGTAAGTGGCACATCATGAACTCCACTAGAAGATCTGCGGATGACAATGGTACTATTTAGAAACGTTAAGCGTTTTATCTCAAATACAGCTTTAGGCACGATGAGCGATTTTTAGTAGGGGAAAAATTTAGTTTCGTCAGATTATTTTCTTATAAGAACCATGTTTGTCCTCGAGAGTCACGCATCAGTGGTTGACTTCAGATAGAACCCTTGTTCTGTATGAAGTTGCTTACAGATGAGCGACATCTTAAAACCAGGCAAACTGAATGCTCGTTTGCAACATACATAAAGAAAGGTTTTTAATCTTAAAATAACAATTTGTTAATTCTAATAAATGTATTTGTAGCAACTACAGCTCTTTGTCTATCCAGAGTTTATCCAGAAGCGAAAGCAAACATATATGTATATTATTTTTCATTACAACATTATGAAACTTTTATAGAGGAGTACACAGATACAAGAACAAAGCGATAAAATTATTTTATCAATGTTGTGCTAAATTTGGTAATAACTAAAACGGTTTTTAACAGAATAAGACTAAGACTTTACAGCAGAATGCATTTGTTGTAAACCTTCCAAAAAAGGCCTTATATTAGTTAGAAATGTGTGTGTGAAAATAAAAGAACTCAAACCTATAAGAGTAGAGGCCAGCGGCTGGGAAGGAGGCTCCTCTAGAACTATCTTCCTGTGGCGCATTGGTAGTCTATACAACTGTACCTGTGTTTATACAAATTAAATGTTTTAGTTACATAACATTATAATATAAATAATGTATTTTTTTAAAGCAGTCTTGGCCTAATCGTTTGATATACGGTTGATATCTGGGATATTTTAAATTAGCAAAGAATGAGTAAAATAATTAATTATATTATCATTTATTTATACGTAAAGAAAAACATAGCAATGAAACTTACATACATAAGAATTAAAAAAAGAACAAAGTTGTACAGGCTGTGTGAGATCTACCAATCCTAACTAGCCCAACGCGATGGACATAGCCTGAACCACTTTTACCAAGAGGAGACCGAAGTCCTGCAGTGGGACTGTAATAAGTAGACGACGTTGTCAACAGTAACACAATTATTTTGATAAAATACTAGCCGTGCCCGGTGATTTCACTCGCTATTACATAAGAAAAAACCAACAAACATAGCGTGATGTTATATAGCCTATAGTCTTCAATAAAGGATTATTCAACACAAAAATATTTTTTCAATTCGAACAAGTAGTTCGCGTTCAACCAACCAAACTCTTCAGCTTTATAATATTATAAAAGTAAAAGAATAGATTGTTACCTTAAAAGTTAAGTTCTGGTCATGCATAATAGAATTGGCGAACTGTTCTTCCACAATGCAAGTCAATGTTATGAAACAAAGACTGCATTTGTTTATGCTGGCTTCGGTTCTAGTGTCCGCCATTACTATAGAACTGAAAATAATAAAACAAATATTCAAATAAATGTTATGACTATCTGAATTTCTCCCAAACATAAGTTTATTGGGATTACAGACACAGGTAAAATTCGCTAATAAGAGTAATTTTGTTTAATGTTTCAAACTATAAACATTAATAGTAAAGATAAACTAAATAATAAATAATGACTAAACACATTATTATAATTATTGACTAAATAAATAAATGATAGAAAGTTTTTATGTCTTTTTAAGTTTTTATATTTTCTTTATCATTAACGTTAATGATAAAAAGTGTACTTACCAATATTGGAAAAATGTTACTAGTAGATTTGTTGGCTGGTCATTATCGAGTGCTTGTATCTGTGCTAAATTTGGTGGACTCTAAAACAATGGAAACCAATACAAAAATATATGTGTTTATGTGACAACTAGATAACCTTTAGGAGATCTATTAAGAAAAAGTCACGCAATTTAAAAGGTAACGGCAGATACACAAGATTTTACAATAATGTGCATATTATTGATATCAATTGATAAAATATTTAATTTATGGTTATTTCCTAAGTTAAATATCACCGTAAAAAGGCGCAAGTAAAAAATCTGATAAAATATTTTTAAAACTATAACATAATAATTAACATGTATTAAACGATATTATTCATATGTTTTTCTTGAAAAATCAATAAAATTCTTCATAGATTACAAAAGCTATATTTTTAAAAAACCTGTTTTAAAAATGCTCTCTTTGTAAATTTTGATATTTTCATTTACGCCAGTTTGCGTAGGAGCCGTCTGTATGTATCATTACAAAAGTAGCAGTTTGTAAACTCTTTTAGTTAGACAAACACTATATACACCTGATACAATATATACCATATATACTATACAATACACCTGATGTAGTAGCAGTGATAGTCCAATGGTTGAAACTCGGCCTCTCAATCGAGGATCCGGGGTTAGAATCCCAGGCACACACCACTGATTTTTCTAAAATTATGTGCGTATTAGAATTTAATTAGTACTGCTTTACGGTGAAGGAAAACATCGTGAGGAAACCTTCACATCTGAGAGCTCTCATAAAGAAAGTTCTCAAAGGTGTGCGAAATTAACCAATTCGCACTTGGCCAGTGCGTTGGACTATGGCCTAAAATCCTCTCACTCTGAAAGAAGACCCGTGCCCAGCAGTGGAACAATAATGGGTTGACGACGATACCTGATGTGGAGGTAGTGTTGCCGGTGGCGACGGGGGTGCAGACGAGGCAGCCGCGGACGACGAATGGGCCAACGTGGTCATAAAGTTCCGGTTCAGGTGAGCAGCCTCATACAGAGCTAATAGCATTCCTTCTTCCCCACCGCTGGTTATAAAAAATAACATAAGATTAGCTGTTAACTGGAGTACCTGTTGCATATTACGAACTCCTTAAGAAGATTATAGATATTTATTTTATTACATATGTAGACAACATGGTTAAAAACACAAAGGTTAGTGTTATATCTTTGTCTATTTATATCATTATTATTATAGTAAATAATAAAACAATTAATTTGTTTTATTTCCAATAAAACAAATTAATTACTTGCATGGAAACTTTCATGAACATATTTTCATGATGAAACACTTTGAAAAATAGTAAACTCTATTATGTATATATTTTTTTCAATTGTATACTGGTTACATTTAATTAACTGATTACGTCTTATTTATTATAAAAACATATACACCTATCTTTGGTCAAAAGAGTCAGTTTTGTCTTACCTATTCCTTTGTCCTCTAACAACTGGTTGTGTGTCGTCACTGGTAAGAAATATTCCACCCACCATGCTGGTGAGAGATGACAGCCATCCCCCACCATTACCAGCTTGTACCCCTCCGAATGTAGACATCACATAATCATTTAGAGCAGCCGTTATTACTTGGCCATACCTAAAATAAGTTTGAATATTACCTTGAAAATGTCAGTAATAGACTGTAAACCTTTTTGTATCACAAAATATTGTCCTATTTGAATAGTTAATAATGAGACTTAATATGTTTTAACAATGATCTATCTGCAACAAGTAACCCTGTCTGTACTTGACTGGTGAGTACTTGGTTTCAGAATTTAATTACCAAAATTATTAGTCTTTTAGTGGAAGGGAACATCTTTTATTGTTACAATACATAAATTGTGTCTGCATGAACATGAAAGATCATTAACACATTTTTATTAGACGCATTTCTCTATCTTTTCAATACACATATCATGACAATAATTATGGTGTCCTGTAAGCTACTAATCCATTTATCATTACATTGTCTTCAATACCTTTCATTCACACATTGCTTCGATGAGCATGAAAATATCCTTTGCAATGTTAGCATTCATTTTAATTAAGGAATTATATTTAAGTTTAAAATTAAATATTATTTACATTCTTACCCATTTAATGCTAGCTCATCATCCAGGATTGATAACTTCACTACATAAGGGTTTGCCGATTCCTGTTTCTTATAATTCACCAAAAACATTAACAATAGAACCACATCATATCCTGAAAAAAGTTTTTGTGATATCATAAGTAGACACCAAATTGCAGAAAAATAATGGTATATGGCAGAAGACCTCTGTTGTTGTAATTTGTATTCAGTCTATATAGCCATCATATTGTTCATCAAAAAACAACTGAGCTATCATTGTTATCTGCTATATTAAAATCATACAAAAGTATGGAGTTGTAGGTTATATTTACTTTCTAGTTTAATTTATTTATTCTTATCATGTTACAAGATTAGTTTATTTCTATTGTGTTGTTATTAGTGGCAATACATATTACATGCAGAGGTATCACAATGCCACACTCATTTCTCTTTACAAAGAGTAGTTGCCAGTTCACTTTTTATGTAAGGTGACCATCTTAGTCTTCCGAGTAGGAATACATCTGTGATTGACTTCAGATAGAACAACTATTTATAAGTTGATTACAATTATCCATACACAACAGTGATCAATTACCATCAGATGGACTGCATGCTCATTTGCAATTATAATGGTATAAAAAAAATTATACTTACCATGTTGCTGCCTCTCCGTAGCAGTACACAATAGTTGTATCAAAGGTTCAAACAATGAATTCTGCATTAAATATTCTACAAGTGGATTTTCATCAATATTATCTATTCCTGTTGCTATGATTAATAGCAACTTTAAAACCATAGACTTAAGACTCTCAGGGACATCACCTAAAACATAAAATAGGGTACATAAATATGTACAATAAGAAAATATTTTTATGATTATTATTACATACAACACAATAACTATTTATTTTACTGACGGAATATTTAATTTTAGTTATTTAAAAATAATCGCCATTATTATGTTATATTGGTGTTTGGTCTGGTTGTACCAGATATTTTGAAAAAGTATGGGCAAAAATTACCAAGTTTTATCTCATTTTATGATATTTTATTATAACACTTTTTAAATACCAACTTTGCAGAGTTCCAAAAAATTATGAACTGCCCAACATGTATTTGGGATTATAACTTTAATAATGATTATTAATCACAATTTTAATTAAATACAAAATTTGCAGATTAATGAAGATAATTAACATATTCAAAAGTATT
>DWNE01008362.1:0-11576 GCA_018249875.1 Cecropterus toxeus | reverse complement strand
TTTCCATTTCTGATTCTGATTTCTAAAAGTATATTATAATAACTCTTCCATGTTTCTATGTTGATGGAAACTTGTAATAAAAAGTATTAAATAAATAATTAAAAAAAAATACCGGATTGTAAATTTCAGTTATATCAGTCGGGCGTTAGGTTACATTTTTGACACAATAAAAAGTAACTAAACTTAAAATTACATGGAATACAACATAAACGTATAACCGCTTTTTGTTTGAAGTCGACTTAAAATCGCTAAAAGTATTTATAGTAATCTTACCGATATTCCGTAAAGAATATCGGTGTATCCATCTTCAAAATCTAAGTCACGAGAACCTATCAATGAGCTCAGTGTGCTTGCGAGCATGGGATTATGTATCAATTCTGCGAGTGGAGGACTCCGAACTAATCTAGGCACGGCGGGGAACACAATGGGTATCACGTGCATCGGCATGCACAGGCCGGCTCGATACAAATTGGGAGATAAGACGCCGCAGTTGCGGGGACGAAGCGGAGTCCGGATAGGCACTGATTATATTAAAGGCCAATCCACAATGTCGTCTGCTGTGAGCTACGCAGAATTGTACGTATATCAATTACAAAGATTTATGCATCAAAATGATAGTGGAAACAGGACGCTTAGCTGCTTGTCTCGAAGATGTTGTTTTAATAAAAAATGTTTAAATAACAAAAACACAATTTTATACATCAAATAAATAGTCTATTTATTCAAAACATTAGTACCTTGCGGTTTCAACTTGTCTACGAATAGAGAAGAGTTTAATGAAACAAGTAATAAATAATATTCCTAAATTAAATTCAGTAGTTTTGGTTTGATGCTATTTTAAACAACCAAGCAAACAAACAGACAAATATTTTCAAACATTCATTTTCAAACATTCATTTTTTCAAATACATGGGATGTAGAGACACGCTAAGGTTTTATTTTTAATATATGTATGTATGAGTCAAGTTACGACGCATTTTACTTTTCCAATATTGTTAAGTCTTAATACCCTTATGCGTGGAAATATTATATTATTTATAATTATAAAGTTTCTTTTTTGCCGTATGTGAATTTCCCACACATACTTTTTTAACGCTGAATGATTGAAACGAATCATAACGCTTGAAACGTATACAATGCGTCTACTATAAGTTTTTGTAACACTGGTTGTTCTTTTTAAAGTTGACTACAAACATAATAAAAAAGTCCATAAAAACTGTTTTATTCTTTATAGTAGCGAAACTGATACGTATTTTCAAACATGTAAAATATATGTCAACGAATACACGATATATATAACATGTAGTACAGATATAGTAATAGAACAACTGTATGTCTCAACTATCATCATTATTAAATGTTGTGTTTTTTGTGTAAATCAATAATTATCTCTGATTCCCTTAATTACAGGCGACAGCACGAAATTTCAGCTAATAACGTACACGCTCATATCAGTACCACCCAAGGGTTACCGTTTTAATTAGCGCACCGGAGTAATAGAGCACTAATGGCGAAAATAGATCAACGTCCATCGTCGCGTCGCGGACATGCCCCGCGGCCGAATCAACATTTGCCAACGGATCGATTTACCGACCGCCAACGCTACGTAATTGATTCGCTGTCCAGTTCGCGGCGCGCCCAGCGTTGTACCGTGAAAAATGGTAAATTCACCACTTTACAGACTGTGCCTTATTTACGAATTATTAATCGAGCGTATGTATGAATGTATGCATGTATGTGTGTATGTATGTATGTATGTGTGTATGTATGTATGTGTGTATGTATGTGTGTATGTTTGTGTGTATGTATGTGTGTACATATGTATTTATGTATGTTTGAATGTATGTCCATTTCATTGGCGCGTGCTGCTTGCCCAAACGGCTTGACGGATTGTGACGTATGACATATCATTAGAATCGTCACAGTTTGCAGTTACTTACTTACTCCGTTGGCTCAACGCCCCAAGACGGGTCCTGGCCGCCGATACGAGAGATTTCCATTTCATACGATCCCGGGATACTTCTTGCCAGTCACTAACAGTTTGCAGTTACACACTCTATATATTTTCTAAAAATGGCGCCGACAAATAGGAGAAAAAGAGAGGGGAGGGACGAATTTTTTTCACTATTACCACAGTATGAACAATCTATATAATTATTTAATCAACGTTTGCCAACGGGTCGATTTACCGATACATTATAATACTTTTACTTGACTATACCAACAAAAACTCATATAAGCGTTAAATTAAATATATATCACTATATACAAAAAAAATGTTTTCATGTTGTAGATACTGAAAATTTTACGTAATATCTACTAACGTAACTGTTGTGTTTATGTAAAGTATACAACGAATATGATTCAATCAGAATAACTACCACTAATCGCGAATAATATCAAAAGAGGCAGAGTAAAGAATTAAATTTGGGCGATAGACGGCAGTGTTCCAAAAAGGTATTTTTTAACTACGGCCATATCTATAAAAGTACATAGAGTCGCTTGAGACCCTCGATCGAGAGACCCAGTTTTCATTAGGCTATCATGTAATTAGGACTCGAGGTTAATTAGGGCAGCGGTGTAATAGAGCACTGATGATGAAGTGGATCAATGTCCGACTCAATGTCGCTGCGAGCGTGCTCGCGGGCGAGTCAACATTTACCGATCGATCGAATTACCGCTCGCCATTTCGACAACGTGGCTTAATTGATTTTTACCGTACGTGTACGTTAATTTAGACATGGTCTTAAAAACAAAACTAATTTTAAGTAAATTAATAATAATAAAATAAGTAAAAATAAAATAATAAAAAAATAGCACTGAAAATATTATTTCTGCAAAATTAACTGGTAGCAAAAGTTTAAAAGCCCTAGAGTTCTAAAAAGAAACATGCATATTCTACTAAGAAAAATGTATAAAATTTGTAGGAAAGTAAATGTCCAACAATGTTGCATCCGGAGTTACTGACTATTTATACAATCAACATTAATCGATGGATCGAATTACTGTTGAAAGTTACGCTTTTTTTAAACAAGTTTTCATACTTTACACAAGAAAAATGTCTAAAATGTAGAAAACTTCCAACTGTCCTTTAATTTGCTTCCGCAAATGAATACACTATCATTCTGAGAACAAATTCAAGTAACATTTCATGTTAAAGTCAATGAATGCTCGAGTTTAATTAGGGCAGCGACCCAATAGAGCGCTAACGGCGAATTAGATCAATGTCTAACACCGCGTCACAGCGAACGCGCTCGCGGGCGAATCAACATTTGCGACAGATAGAATTACCGGTCGACACCACGTTAACGTTACGTAATTGATTTGCCGCCCGCGAGCGCATCTCTTTTCACTCTCGTCCAGCAAAAAAAAAAGGTAAAATCCGCGACTAACTCAATATCCAATATTAATGCTGTTACGTTCGCGATGCGGAGAGCATTAGCCGGGATTTTTTATTTCGACACAGTGTGGCTGTGGTGTTCATAGAAAAAAACAAGTACCTGATGTTATTCGTTTACTACAGTACAATTTACTTCTACGGTACTTTGACTACGTAATGGAAGTAGTAATATTCTGGCACACTTACATATGAGGCATAATTTCTAATAATCACACTGCCTATGAAAGCAACTTTACTTAACCCCTATTCTATATGAAGTTGCTTACAGATGTCCATGGGCGGCAGGAACCACTTACCATCAGGTGTAGTGCATGATCGTTTGCTACTTCATACTTATAAAAAAATGTATGTGAGGGGATATATGTATCTTTGTTACTCTTACGATTTTTTTTATAAATATTAAGTAGCAAACGAGCAAGCAGCCCACCTGATGGTAAGTGGTTACTGTCGTCCATGGACATTTGTAAGCAACTTCATATAGAACAGGGGAATATGAAGTCTATCACAGATGCGTTGCTACTCTCGAGGACTGAGATGGTCGCCTCATATAATAGTGAGCCGGCAACCACACCCTTCCACCGAAACGCAAGAACTGCTTCACGCTAGAAATAGATGTGGTACTTTCCCGGTCGAACTACATTGGTTCTACCACCTGGTAAACGTATTGATACGGTATACGTATTGAAAATGGTATTTTAGTAATACTGACTGCATTCGATGATATAATGATTTGTCAATGTCAATCTTATTTGTGAAGATCCCAATCGTTTGGGAATAGTCTTATGGCTTTTAATCATCATCGAATTGAAGGAGCAAAGAAGAATGTGGTCTACCTGATGGCAAGTGGTGACAACCACACGGACACCTGTAAATAACTTGATATAGAACAGAGACTCCATCGGAAGTTGATCACAGGTGCGTTGCTATTCCCAAGGACAAAAAGTGCGCCGGTAACCACACCCTTCCAACGCAACATAGAACTGCTTCTATGTTGCGTTGCTAGATGTGGCCGTGGTAGCTCTCCGGTCTACGGTCTAAATTACGGTTTTAAAAAGGTGAGTTTGAAATATTTGAAATATTTTAAATAATACATTATTAGTAAATCAAAATCATGTTTATATCACACGGACGCAGGTGCTAATGAAAATTCACCGTAAAGAAACCTTCTAACAGCATCTAATTATAATATCATCTCTCGAGGTTAAGTTCACGATCTTATCTTCCTTTGCAGTAATATTGATAGTGTTAGTGTCGTTACTATGGCAAGTAATAGAATATTTAATGAAAATGAAACCTTAGATAAGATTAGCAAATTTATATTATAGTAAACTGAATTGATACATCAAATAATATAATATTATTTCATTGCAAGACCTTACCGATGAGGCTTGTGTTCATCTTTGTTCACAAGTCGATCGAACAGGACGAAAAAGAATTAAGACTCAGAATATGTATATTTCAGAATATGGGTCTTATACTAAGTGTTGAGATAAATATTTTTTTTTTTAGCATTGTAATCAATTATTTGTTTGTTATGGAAAGCACGCTAATTTAAATTTGTAGTAACATACCAAAAAATATCCCATATTCCTAATTCCATTATAAAATATTACTTAGTGCACGCAGACAAAAGTCGCGACGATATTATAAAGATAACAGCATTATTTGCTTAATAGGTTACAACATAGTTCTTCATACAAATAAGTACGTAAATGTATTATCATAGTATTATTAATTTAAACTATAATTTTCATATAACTATAATACGTTATGTTATTAATTTATGGTTGACTAAAGGCCTAGTCAAAGGCAATCTAGCTAGATGGAATGCTAATTACACTATTAGTACAGTCCGATGCAGCGTGTGTAATTAAGCGAAGGGGCAGTATCAGAACTCTTTATACATCCATACAATAAAAACGAGTTCCTTGTGTCTGTTATTAGTTAGAATAATGTTTTGAGGACTAGGAATAAATAATAATTTTTTAACATTACAGATTTTGTTCTGTCTATCTATGTGTTTGAAAATTCATCAAATGAAAAGTATTGAATTTAATTTAAAATATCGATAATATATTTATAGTATTATTCACCCTATTTTTTATTAAAATCCATCACTCTTTTTTTAAATTACTGCTATGTTATACTTTAAAACGCGGATGAAACCGTGGGGCAGAACACTAGCCGTGGAGGAGGAAATACGTTTGTGTTTACTAGCGATTAATATTAGGTACACGTTATTTCAAAGTTAGTATTCAAACATTCTATATTATAGTACAGTATTTCGATTCTGCGATATCCCATTTAGGTTAAGTTTCACCATGAAACAAAATAGATAAATAAAGATTAAAACTATGCAAACTAAAACAACAATGTACATAGTTACGATATAGGTCGATGTAGATCATCATTACATTATTGATGGACATATCAATTAGGGATTGAAAGACATAAATTTAAAAACAGAATATCAACCCTTTAGGCACCTTTCTATTCTTTTGCATGTGACGGCCAGACGGACAGACAAACAGCGGAGCCTCAGTAATAGGATTCCGTTTTTACCCTTTGGGTTTTGAACCTTAAAATCAACTTTTTTATTTTATTCCATTTTAACTATTTTTGATTCACCTGGAGTTAATCGAGTTCTGAATAGGGTTAATACCTGCAGAACAATTCTAAAACATTCCAAATTAACTGCGCAAGAGTGAGTAGAAACAAATATCGCATTTGTTACGTATAGCGGTAGTGTAAAAGGTTACGTATCCGTAGTACTGGACTCAGGGCCGTTGGACAGCGCCCACAAGTCCCTGACCTAGATGTGCCGTGACCATCATCACCCACGGCTTTACATTTAGCTAATAAAACCATCAACTGCTATATTACCTAATCTACTAATACTTGTAGGGTACTATAAAGTAGGTGGGATTTTATATATCCGAGGTCACATATGAAATTTTAATGTTTTTTATCTTTAATGATGCTATTCGTAGCATCATATATTGCAAAACAAAACGTTATAGTCACGG
This sequence comes from Cecropterus toxeus, assembly GCA_018249875.1. Classification (NCBI taxonomy): domain Eukaryota; kingdom Metazoa; phylum Arthropoda; class Insecta; order Lepidoptera; family Hesperiidae; genus Cecropterus; species Cecropterus toxeus. Next base: position 5,150 of record DWNE01008362.1, on the reverse strand, counting down.
TTTTTTTTCTGACTGCGTCAGAAGGAGAGTAATATTTTTTCGAGTGTATATGTGTATGGTTGTTTTTATATACGTCCATTTCTAAGGCACGCGATACAGCCCAAACGGCTTGACGGATTGTGACGTATGATATATCATTAGAATCTTCTCAGTTTGGAAAATGACATAGGCTACATTATTTCTAAAAATGCCTCTTAAAAAAACAGGAAGAAGGGGAGAGGGATTTTTTTTACTATGACGACAATATGGATATGAAATGAAAACTAGTAAATAAGCCATTCGGAAAATATGTATACTACAACACTGTTATTTAACTATTTTGACAACAACTGATATAAAGCGTTAAATGAAAATTGAATATATTATGAACAACAAAAAAAAAACTTTTAAAGCATTCTGGTTTTTTTTAATGTTTTTAACAATGTTACTAGTTGAATGAAATTAAAAGTAATTCTCCCTAATTTACATAAATAATAAACAAAAATTGTTCAATTATCCAAATCTATAGTAAAATAAACAATTATTATTAATATTTTAATTCAACTTAGCGTTTCTAATCACACTACCGTATACTAAGTCATCATTCCTATAGAACAGCGATCGTAAACGCCGAGGGTAATTTAATGAAAATACAGTGAGCAATAAAATTGTACTTAGGGAAATAACTCCATAAAGGGCTCTCGTTTCATTAAACCAATTGACATTATCGTTATAGATAAGCGATGTGGCAATCGTGACATGCGGTGCTTCTAATTAGGAAATTACCCACAGCCGCAATGAAGGATTAACTCTGAAATCCACTAAATTTTCGAACAAAATTATATTAGCAATTTCCTGTATTGGAAATTAGATATTATTGTTGACATTTCACAGTTTTGTATAAAACTGTGAAATATTTTGTATAAAACTGTGAACTGTGAACTTTTGTATAAAGGAAATAAAATAAATGCATTTTTAGCATAGATCCCATTGAAGAAATTTTATGTTGCTTTTTTATGAGATTGATATAGCAAACTAGCGTTACAGTCCGACTGATGATAAGTGGTTACTACTGCCCATGGATAGTAAGCAAGTTCTTTTTAAAATCTAAAGTCTAAGTAATATGAATCAGAAGTTCTTTTTAAAGTCGATCACAGATGTGTTACTACTACCGAGGACTAAGATGGCTTTCACCGAAACATTGATGCTTCACCATAGAAAAAGATGTGGCGGTGGTACCTCCCCGGACGAACTTCACTGGTTCTACCTTCTGGAGTGATAAATAGTGATATGAGTTCATTTTTTTAGGGTTGCGTACCCAAAAAGTAAAAAGGAAGTCTATTACTAAGACTGTATTGTACGCCTGGCCGTTTGTCCGTCTCCCCGTCTGTCTGACACCAGGCTGTATCTCACGAACCGTGATAGCTAGACAGTTGAAATTTTCACAAATGATGTATTTCTGTTGCCGTTATAAAAACAAATACAAAAAAAAATATTTAAGTGGGCTCCCATACAACAAACGTTTTTTTATAGAACCCTACCTACTCGCACTTGGCCGGATTTTAAAAAACTGTATTTACTTGTGATATTATGTACTCGGTAGGTAACCCACTTTCTTATACACTTTTCATAAATGCAATTATAAGAGAAATAAATTATCTAGTCAATCATAAAAACTTATTAACCATCTGGAGACTACATTAAATCCAATATGATTAGTTAATCCGTAAAAGCAATTACTACGATCTAGAATGCGTACACAGACCGCTTTTTATAGCTACATTAAGCTATTCCTATTTAGGTCTAAACTAAATGTACCCTGCGACTTCATTCGTTAACATTTATTGAGAAATGTTCTGTAGAAGACAGTTGTTTTTTAGTAATTTTGCATAAGCATTGCCCGAACATGCATCGAATGAAACTGTAGTTCCATCGCTCGGTCCACTGATGTAAGTATGATATATTTTTTTCAAATTTTGAAGTGACTCTTCCTTAAAATTCATTGTTATTTAAAATTCGATGACACGGAAATGCGTCACGATAAAGAAACAAACACATAAATGTATGGGATTAAGTCAGCGACAGAATGAGATACAGTACATGTACATGAATATTTAGATTAATTCTGCGCTTATTAATATAAAACGCCGTTGCAAAAATAAGGTAGGTATTGCAAGGTAGTATAAGTAGATTTTCGTTAACATTACATTTAACGTCATATTAGTAAAAGTGGTTCTAAAATAACCATTTATTAATTTAATTTCATTAAATGAACGCTACATCAATTCCATTTAATGTATTTCTTCAGTGAAAATTCCGACAGTTCCCAACTCAACCTGGACGGTAAAATTCAAACATATTAAGTACACAGAGAGTTGTAGAGTACATAAAACAGTGTAAACTGTTGCGTAATTAAGAACAAGTTGAAATATCGGTCTCTACCTTTAGTTCATCAATTGAAAATTATTTACACCAAAGTAAATATTTGCCTCTGAATCTCTAATACTGCTGGTTATTTGGTAATGAACAATTAACGTTGGAAAATAATAAAACGATATAATATTTTCAACATTGTTACCAGTGACATAATCATGTAGACGTTGTGAGCATTGATAGCCTAATGGTTGAAACCCTCTCAATTGAGGGTCCAAGGTTCGAATCCCAGGCACGCACCACTCATTTTTCTAAAATTATGTGCGTATTAAAATTGAATTATCACTGATTTACTGTGAAGGAAAACATCGTTAGGAAACCTGTACATCTGAGAGTTCTCTAAAAAAAAAGAGTTCTCAAAGTTGTGTGAAGTCTACCAATTCGCACTTGGCCAGCGGGGTAGACTATAGCCTAAAATTCTTTCATTCTGAGAGAAGGCCCGTGCCCAGCAGTGGGACAATAATGGGTTGACAATGAAACATTGTTGAGGTTCTTTAAATCAGTTTCGTTATTTTTGATATAACTTCTACTATATGTTTATTCAATTATCACTAGTAGTAAAATAAGTCTGTATGTTCCTTTAGTTTCATAAATAGGTAGATAGTAGCTCCTATTACCTAGCCATATAACTTGTGTAAGTCATATATTACCAATTTGAAATGGAATGATTACTTTCGTAATCGATAACAAATAAGTTGCCTGAGGGCTCAGGTGGAATGCCTTACTAAACCCCTAAGTTTTCCCTATGCCGTTCAATTTGAATTGTACAAACTATATTGTATTGTTGTACTGTATAATATATTGCAATATACGTACATATTCTGTACGTATTGTACGATATATAACTGATTTTGCGGTGAGATCATAAAACTTGAACTGTTAGTGAAACGGTATTAGCCTTTTATGCAAGAATAAAAGTAATTTCCGTAAGTTATCTTAGAGATATAAAAAGATAATATTTGTTAAAAATACGCAATGAATAGGAATAAACTTTAAATTATATTTACCGATAAATAATTTTACTTAAGTTACTTAAGTAACTTTTATATTTTTCTCAATTACAAAAAGTTATTTTCTGAACAATTTCATATACGTCTTTGCAATGCAAGATAACGTGTTATAATATGTATAGGTATGTAATACAGTGTAACCTTGTCACAGATGTTCACTTAGATTAAAGGAGCTAATTGTTATGCTGACAGCTTAGAAACTGACCTGCCCAAACTACATTTCTAAAGCGTAGGTTATATATGTCGTGTTCTCAATATCGTATACTAGTCTTTCTTTGTCAAAGTGACACATCTCAAGAAACACCTTGGCTCCATTATTTAAAAGTAAAGTGAACAATTTTTTTTATCACATTGAAGTAGCTAACGAGAATGTAGTCTACTTGATGATAAGTAGCACTGCCGCCTATGGATATTGGTAAGGAACTTCATATAGAACAGTGGTTCTATCTGAAGTCGATCACAGATGCTTTGCTACTCGCAAGGACTGAGATAGTCACCTTATATATAAGTGAGCCAGCAACTACACCCTTCCACCGAAACGCAAGAACTGCTTGACGCTAGAAATAGCTGTGGCGTTGGTACTTTCCCGGTCGACAAACATTGGTTCTACCACCTGGTAAAAAATCCTATAGACTCAAATAAACCTAATTAAGACAGGGTTTATCGTTTGATCATTGATGGCCACATGACTAGGAAGGCAAGGTAGAATATAAGTATTTTTATTATGAAATATTAAGGGTGTGCCAAAAAGCGTAAAGTTGTGCGTGGGTACACTTGCGGGCGGTTCACGAGAAGGTTTTTTTCATACTTCCACTATAAAACCTTTAAGGTATATAGGTATCTCAATAATATTATGTAGAGCATATATAGAGCAGTGATAGCCTAATAGTTGGAACTCGGCTCAGTCGAGAGTCCGAGGTTTGAATAACAGGCTTCAGGGATGTTTTCTAACATGATGTGCGTATTAGAAATTAATTATTAATGATTTACAGTGAAGTAAAACATCGTCAGGAAGCTTGCACACCTGAGAGCTCTCTTAAAAAAAGAGTTCTCAAAGGTGTGTGAATTTTACCAATTGCCAATTGGTCAGCTCCGCAGAAGACCCATGCCCAGCAGTGGGATAATAATGGGTTGATGATGATTTTATCTATGTATATAAAACTCTCGCGTTACTGAGTGACTGACAGACAACGCACAGTCGAAACTACTGAACATAGTTGAAATTGAAAATTGGTACAAAGATTTTTTAGGGAGTGTAGAAGAGCACTAAGAGAGGATTTTTGGAAATTCCACCTCTCAGAGGGTTAAATAAGGTATGAAAGTTTGTATGAAAGTCCGTCAATTTTGATAAAATCTCAATCAAACCTAGTGTATAATAAAAGTACGTATAAAAAGTATGGCAGAACGTCGCATACATCCATGCGTTCAGTCAACTCATTTTTCTGGCTCAATACTCAGACGAGAACTCAGGAGCGCAAACACTTTACTTAATGCTCCTTTGTGGGATACAGGTACTAGGGACTAAGGTTTGTGGTAGAGTTGTAAATACCTAGTTGTAACTATACAATCTACGTTTAACTGAATATGTCACAAAATTATAAAGTAAGTAGAGTTTGTGAGGATGTCTAAACGCTTTCACAATCATAGCCCGACAGTAGGATTTTCTCCTGTGTCGTGGGTGCCATGGACACACAAAGACGAATACACAAACACCCAGACCCAGAACAG
>DWNE01008361.1:0-11577 GCA_018249875.1 Cecropterus toxeus | reverse complement strand
AAAGTATAAGATGCCCGTGGGATAATTTGGCTTTTGGTTTAAAATAGTACGGCATGATTTTTTGCACAGTATTCACATAAGGGTCAGAAAATTACATAGACTACTTTTTATACCGAAACAATGTAAAAAAATGAGTTTAATTTGAGCATTTGAGGAAGGCATATCAAGTATCAAGTAAGTATCAAATTGGATTGTGGAGTCGTTACTTGAATCGAAAAACGTTCAATTATATGTATGTCACATTACATTTATTTTAGAGACATTAAAGACCGATTTTCTCAAGAGTTACGTGTTTATTATATCGATTGCTAATAGCTTGATTTTATATGCACTTGTTTACTTCAGAAGGTACGGTAAGCCGTCAATTTTGTCTAACATTGTCATCCAACAACTAAAGTTTGACAGGAGACGCACCACAACTAATTCTAGCGTTAAACAGTTCGAGTTTCAGTAGAAACTTGTGGTTACCGACTCACTTTCGTATGAAGCAATTATTTTAATCCTCAGGAGAAGCAACGCAACTCAGATTAACTATAATCCCGAAACCTCGATCTGAAAGGACAGCTGCATGGATAATAGCGTCATCTATCCGTCATCATTTCACGGCTGGAAGCATTCGCAATTATAATATAAATTAAATTGTGATAAAATAAAATAATTTTCAAATTCTCTCACGATTTTATAGCATAAAATTCTGTATTCACTACACATACAGAAACTTAGCTCTGAAGCGCTAACGGTCCGTCATGGTTACGTTTTGGCAACTTTTACGCGTTTAGAGTTTAAAACGAATGGCGATCGGTCTGCGTGACGGCTGTAACTGTATACGGTAACGAAATATCCGTATATCTAGTGTTATAAAACTGTTATTGAGCTGTAGTATGAAAGGCAGAGGCCAAAAAACTGACGAATTTGGAACCTTTGTGTTTTTATAATATACTACTCTGGAATAAAACACACGCATACCGCCTTCCTTTTCGGGGTCGCTTGTCTGGACGGTTTTACTGGAGGTCCCACTTTTGCAACGAGAGCAAACCCGGAAGCCCCTTTTCACCTTTTACGACAGGCAGGGGAGCCCGTAGCCCTATTTAAATCCCGGAACAACGGGGACATGATCTTGTAGTCTAGTTGTTCATATCAGTAATTTTACGTAAATTCTTTCAATCGCCATTCACATTCCAGTGTTCAAGCAAAAAGTACCTACTTTCATTTTCAATTCCATGGCCACTTCTATTTATTTTATCACTGAAATAGCTCTAAATAAACTGAAACGTTACTTCAGTTTAATGAAAGCCATCGCCTTTCCGATGCTTAAGATAGCTTAATGTTTCTTTCTTATCAGAATTAGAATATTAAATACATTAATAGTAAATTAGTGTCAAGACTCAAACTCAAACTCTCATTTATAAACGATATTTTTACATGCATTTAATATCGATATAGCAATGAATGGATTAAGAGGTTAATTCGTGCTTACAAATACCCCAGGGCAATGACAGAAGGATAGATAATTATTTGCTAGCTGTCAACACTTTCTTCGACAATTAATTCACTTTGCCGCTTTTGGTTTGCCGCGGATTTTTGGCCACAGATTAAAAACTTTTGTATCAAAGTAATTTCAGTATCAAAGTAATCACATATTTGATTTTAGATTAATATTATCGCGGAATTGATATGCTATGGGTACACACGATATGATGCTTTAAAAATTCATTATTTTTGCCGATATTTCGACTCAGTTTCATGGATCGTGGTCACGGCAAAACTGCGATGGGGAGAAACCGTTGACAAGCACTAGTGATAAATTGACCTATCTACCCTACATCTAGGTCGTTTTTCTTTTTTACGTTCCATATCACGACACACCACTATCTGTATCTTCTACGTTAGATTCTACGTTAGGAACTAATTTAAAACCATCTTGTCTGTAAAAAGTGTTTAGTCAGTTAAAGATCTGGATTGCTTCTCTTACTGAACGTAATGACGTTCAGATCACCATTTTTTTTTTGTATTTCGATGCAGAGGTTGTAAAGATAAATTAAAACAAATTAAGTTTGTCTTCTCTGTTTATTTTACTCTATGTCGCAGTTAGCGCATTTAAACCTTATTACTTTCACACCTACTGTTCGTTTGTACGTCCGAATATCCGCTCTCTCCACAACAAATCCTTCTATACTGATGCTAAATACTTCAACTTAGTACTCAATTCACATTGTTTACGTTTCCCTAACATTCTTATGTAAATCCATTTGCAAATACGTACGAGAGTCTCTGCTAGACACGGTACCCACAACAATTTAAAAGGCAATTGGTAGATTCATATTTTTTTTTGTTTTCGAAATCCATTTTAGCACTACTATGTTATTTTATTATCATCGACTCATTACTGTCCTGCTGATAGGTTTGCATCAACAGAAGGCTTAGGGGCTTAGTCACGGTGTACCAAACTGTCCACGTGCAAGTAGTACTTTACACACCATTGGGTTTTTAAATGAGCAATGAGCAATTTCTAAAACGCACAAATGCCTACAAATCCACGATCACAAGTAAAACTATTGGAATACTTTAAGATTAATTAATACAGGGCATCTCTGCAGACATATCTTCCTCATAAAATTGTTATCTTTTAATTTATTCTCTCACCGAAAGTAACTCTAAAATCAAATGTCGGTTTTCGATGCATTTCCTCTTGCCCTCAAATATGTTTTAATACCGCTTATATGTTTAAAGTGCAGATTACATAACACACTAAGTGTACAAGACCGCTTAGTCAACGTGTGTAGAAAAATGAGCCAGCTAGACCACCTAAACGATTTTAGGTAGCATTGTATGGACCAGTTGACCTTGGGCACTTGTTGACATTTTCGAAACGGACTAATCCTATGCTGTTTCCTGAATCTCCTTTTTGTATAGACCTAGATTTGTTGTAATAGATGGTTAAGTCGCCAACGGGGGCAGAAGTTTAAAAAACGTCTTTGACCGCGTGGCGGAGTGTTCACCGTATTGGTTTGACACGTAGTGGGTTTCGTATTCGATCCCCGGCCAGACAGATTCTCAAATGATGAATTAAGATTCTAGATAGCACTTTTTTCAATGGATGTACCGTTTGTTATCGTCAAAGACGGAGCTGCCCTCTCACGTCTCGAAATGAAAAACTTTGCCCCATATATCTACTACTCCTGCTTAGTCAGCGGCTAGTAATGCCTTTATTTCTAGCTAACAGCAATCACCATTATAGTTTGACTACATGTAAGTTAAGTGTATTGCCACTATGTTGAGTACAACCCTTTTAAATTGTGATAATGTAGAACCTACTGCTCAGCGTTTTTTTAGAATAGAAAGATGCCTAAAAGCATAACTCACAACACTACTTTGATGTGTGTTTTGTGATTATTTTATCATATCCAAGTAGTAATAAACATAAGAACGGAATTCTTTTATAACATTTCGGGAAATACACACCTTCTCAATTATAAAAATAAAAATGAAATAAAAATCCGTATAAGATATGATTAACAACTCTATAAGTATAATAAACAGTCAATAATAATGATATTCTATTTTATCTATTTACATATATCCAAAAAATATCTAGAGTATCCTAAGCGATTTTAAAACATTGTTTTATGACCACAGTACCTATGTGCATACGGAGAAACTCATGTGTAAGTTAGTTGTAGTCATGTGTTATAATATAGTTACGTGGTAAGGCTAATGTTAGTTGGTAGCCTGCCATATGGCATATGACAGCAGAGCCCGACACAGGGTCAACCAGTGGTGTGCTCGTCCGAAAAAGTCTCGCCTGCCTTAACTTTTTTTTGCGTTATTAAATTTTTTAGTCGAATAGTCATATAACTGAAGACTAAAGCATGGAAAAAATATATAATTTCACTTTTTGTGATATAATAATAATAATTTAATAGAGAACTTCACTGAATTTTGAATGACTAATATTAAACTTGGATTTTACATTTCTTAAAAATAGCATCTAGGCTTATATGTACCAAATTATATTAAAAAAAAACTCCAAATCTCCTGCTTAAAACTTGTTCATAAAGTTAAAATGGATACTCCATTATTATTTATGCTATATTTTGTAAGTATGTTGAATACTTGTACACATAAAAACGTAACAAACGTTTATACTAAAAGTAGTGTTCCAATTTCCAAAATGGGATCACAATAGCAATGTCAGAGCGACTTACGTATGATAGCCTTCGTATCATGAATCAGCTGAGCGAACGCACAATGTAACCACACATGGTCTAAGGTTGGTGGACACAGAGACATACTTGGCAGTAACTAAAGATGTGCCACATCACTATCGTAAAATTATAGAAAAAGAAAATAAAATATGTAATCCAAAAATATATATTTATAACCTCTGGGAAGTATGTTAAAAGTCTGTGAAAATTGGCCAATTGCGAGTCGGAGTCGCGCACGAAGAATTCCGTGCCGTGTGGTTCCGTGTGGGAACCCTTAAATATTTATTTTATCTCAATTTATTTAATTTTAAAGTGAATTTATAACTAAATATTCTGCAAATATCTCAAGCATCTACTTATTGTAAAAATAGTTGTCAATAAATTATTACTTATCTTTTTAATCAAATATTATGCTTATTGAAATGAACAGAAACGAAATGAAAAATGTCTTTATTTTGTATAGATCTACGGGGGAAATTACAATTTGTCATTTACTTACAGTATTTTTTCTTACACTACCACCGGATCGGATATTATTCTCATGAATGTATATCCTCTTTGTTCTTGCTGACAACAATCAACATCATCTTAGAGAAGATACCTAAGAAACAGCAGAAAGGTCAAAAATACACAACACACGATCTTTATAAATAATCAGGTACATTCCCTGCCGCGGGCTAGCGTCATTACAACACCAAACATGAGGATGAGAAAGTCTACGTACTTAATAGAAAGGTTAACGGGAGGATCGACTTATTGGACGGAGGATAGCGTGCAAGTTCAAGCGGGGAAAGGTTGCGGTTGTTTAGTATTGTTTGAAAACAAGAGTTTTCCGGCAGTTTTTTTAAATGAATCTGTTTTAAAATCATTGAGTGGGGTATCTTTAGAATCATAAATGTATAGGATTAAATCAGGAGAATAAGTGTTTAACTTATATTAATATTTAATATAATATTTTACATTAAAATATAAAATATTTTTAAGCTTAGTAAGCTAAGAATAATAAACCTTACATTAAACCCTATGCTCCTGATTCTTATATCCATCTCAATTTCTCGTAGGCTACTATTCAGAAGTCTTACTTCGGCCGTGTGAATTGCACATACATTTTCTTTTTATTCATGCAGCAACATAACACACCTTAAAGGACTTTTTACGTGTAAGCTTATGTTTTCTATTTGGCTTTTTTACATTAAATAAAGATACGCGTTTTCTATCTATTTGAGATCGCCTAAATAAAGTTATTATGATTCTAGATTAAATGTTTTAGAATAAACATTTTAACTATATAGCCTTTTTTAAAATATATGTAATAGAAGTTAAAAAAATATATATTTACTCTCGCAAAACTAAAACTATAGTTAGCACTAAAATTTGAAATATTTAAAGCATAATTGGCTAAAATTTTCTACTCAGATAGTTTATAATTTGAATCAACACATAGGATACTCTTCTTTTGTGGTAAACTTCACCTAAGCAGGCGTATCTGCGTGATAAGTTTACTAGTGTAAACTGATCAGATAATTTATCAGAACGTGCTCGCAGTACCACCATACCCTGCTGTGATTACAGCTGAAGAGGAATGGCTTTCCAATACTTACGAATCAATTGCTTTTTTTAATCCAACGTGCTATTATTGTGACTTCTATTGCTGTAGGGCTTAATTTTGCGTTTCATCGCTCTTTTTTTGACCCACTATAGTTAAGTGAGACGTACATTTTTTGTGAAACATGGTAGTCGAATCTTACAATACGAAGAAAAATTGAATAAGTATCTTCTTGGATTAAAAATTAACCGCTGTTTTTAAGTGTATTGTATTCGGCATGATAACAATACTATGAAAAGTAAATAATTAGGTATTATTATTAAGTAGCTGTGCCTTTTCACACACATTTGGAAAGTGTAAAATAACTTTAAATCGTGATAAATGTTGATGGAATAGATGGATTTTAATGATACCGTTAAATACTAATATTACCGCAAGACGGAATATAAGTTAAATTCAGTAGTTTCGATGCGTTTTTAAACTTACAATCAAAAATTCTAAAAATTATATGTTTCTACTACTACCTATTCAGACTCATACGCGTTATCTAAATATTTATGTTATAATCTTGTAAACAGCTGCACTGATTTTGATCGATTTTGACGCAATGAAAAATGTACCGCTGTAGACGTGATATAACCTAACAAACCTAAGGTTCTTGCCTACTTCTTTTTCAGAAACTATACGATTACCTTATGTAACTAAATTTAGTATTTATATATGTACTGTTCAGGTTCTTGCCGTCTGTCAAATCCAATAGCATTTTTTTAATTAAATTGCAAACGAGCATGCAGGCCACCTGATGCTAAGTGGTTACTGCCACCCATGGACATCTGTAAGCAACTTCATATAGAACAGAGATTCTATCTGAAGTCAATCACAGATGCGTTGCTACTCCCGAGGAATAAGGTGTTCGCCTCAGATATAAGGGAGCCAGCAATTACACTTCCACCGTAAGCGCAAGAACTGCTTCACACTAGAAATAGGTGTGGCGGTGGTCCATCCCCGATCGAATAACATTGGTTCTACCATCTGTAAAAGTTGGTAGAACCAAAGTTGTTCGATCGGGGAATCATTAATTGCGCTACGTTAATACCGGGAAATGGAAAGTTATGACAAAATGGCGGAAGTATTACTAACTACTGTGATTACGAAATGGCTATAAAATAATTTTATTTGTAATAATTTAATATGAGAGACAGATCTTACGTGTATTTATAGGATTAACGGAGTAGTTTGTCATTTATGGTTTGTAGATAGATAGTTTACATAAGTTTATTATTGAATGTATTTCCTGTTAAAAGCTGCTTCGACCACACCTATTCCCGTCTTATTACAATGGATGGTAAAGCTTCTATATCGATACTTTACCAGCTGAATTTTTTAAAAATAAATATTTATTTTTGAAAAGTTATTTCATGTTCGACTCCGGAGGCCCCAAAGCCACACATATTTCTGCTTAACCACAGTATTGTTAAATGCTCCTGTTTTCTGATCTGAAGAGTGTGGTAAACAAGACATACTTATCCAAAACTTTCCAACAATATCCTCATGGGCAGCAACGCCAGGTGGCAGAACCAACGTAGTTCGACCGGGGAAGTACCACCGCACACCTATTTCTGGCATGAAGCAGTTCTTGCGTTTCGGTGGAAGGGTGTGGTTGCCGGCTCACTTTTATAAGAGGCGACCATCTCAGTCCTCGGGAGTGGCAACGCATCTGTGTTCGACTTCAGATAGTATTCGGCAGTAACCACTTACCATCAGGTGGGCTGCATGCTCGTTTGCTACTTCATATTTATAAAAAAAAAACTCTGCTAAGTAAACTACTTAGTATATTTTCTAGAATGAGAAAATACCTGACGTACTTGCGTCTAAAGTATTAACACTGCAATCTTCATTGCAAGTCACGCTCGTAGACTTATACTCTACAACACCAGCATACTAAAAAAATATTTGTCTCGTATTTTTATGAAATTGCTTTAACGTGTAGACATTTTGACATATTAGACGTATGGGCTTATTTATATTCTTCAGATATATTGAAAAACTATAGCATTAGTGATGTTTCACTCACAATTAAAAATGGACGATGGAATTCATGGAACTAACAAAGGAATGTTTTTTTTGTGATATAAAAAGTTATCTTCTTGCTATTTCTGGTAATCTATGACTATGCAACATTTCATCCAGGTCTGATCAGCTATCCTGGCGTTTTTGACTAACAATCATCGATTTAAACTTTTCCAAATTACAACATTAGTAAGAAAAAGACTGAGTTTCATTCCATTTCAAGAGAATAGCTTACAATCTGAAAGGTATCATATGATAAATTCAATGTATTATTTTTCGAGTAGCTTACGTAATTACATTGCCTGTGCCACGCAGTTTCTTAGACAACAATCTATTAAAAAACAAACAAACACAGCGTGATGTTATATAACCTAAAGCCTTCCTCGATAAATTTCCTATTCAACACAAAAAGATCCCAACCAGTAGTTTCTGAGATTAGCGCGTTCAACCAAACAAACTTTACTGCTTTATAATATTATAGTATAGATTGACTTCTACTTAGAGAATTATTAGACCTTTAATAACGTGATGATAACTATTAAACTAAGTATAGTTTTGCTTGTTTTGACAATATTTCAAAAATACATAAGTACATATCTTTAAAAGTGCCTGTAAAAATATTTCTAGCGTCATATTAATGACTCCTGACCCATTTCCATTAGTTACCATTTACATGCGTGGCTTCTAGCTTCAATGTGCTCTATGCGCTGACTCTATGTATACATTATTAAGTTACCACATTCCTATATGACCTACTTTTGAATTATGCTTCTTGAATTTTCTGTTTTAACGGAAAACCTTTGTTTTTTATCGATCACCATATGTTATTATTAGTACAATATCCGACCTGTGTTTTTACTGAATAAACATCCATATTTATTATCTACTTTTGCAGAACTAAGTCCTGTAACTGAAAATGTTTAGTGTATTGGATCTGGTTAATATTTGATTTTCACAACACTCACAGAACACAGTCCACAGTAAAATCTAAGAATGTAAAGTGAACATCGCTAGTGCTGCACTTTTCAGTTCAATTCAATTCAAGTTGCTAATAAAACAGTCAGTTAGACAATGATTTTGGCAATGCTTTATGTAACTTTAAAAAAAATTTCAGCTATTTTACCCCACACTCAAGCCAACAACCCAATCACACTCCTATTCTAACACGCGAGCCTAACACATTGTTATTCAACTATTCCATTTACACACAAAATCCAACCTCACCTTAATCAGCTTAATAAAATATTATATCATATTAATATATTAAAAAAACCTCACCATTTCGTAACGTTACAATACTTTATCTTTGTTTACTTTATCATAATAAATACTAGATTCAGTGTAAATAAATATAGATACGGCCGTTTACTCTGTCTGTTTGTATCCATTCTAAGCTTTCTTCATTATATCGCGACTCTCGTCATCACCTCGGGTTGCCTCGCAACAAAATATTTGTCTATTTAAATAAGTAGGTACTAATGGATTTCGCTCTTGCCTATCCTAAAACACCGAACTCGTACTCAGAGTGAAACAATGAAATAACAAAAAGTTTGTTTGACGATGTGAATACCTACTACGAAAGGATTTTTTGTATATTTTACTTATATTATACGATATGCGCACAAAGTCACTCATAATATCATCAACATAATAATTTAATGTAGCATTATGTAAATTTACGTTGTATTTAGATCCTGATATAATCTAATCCAAAGACATCGTTGACGTGAATATAAAGTGAGATCAGTAGGATCTAATATTATAATAACGCAGCATTAATAACTTTGTTTCCACATTATCATTCTTAATATGATTAAAACATGCCATTACGTATCCACTGCAATATTTATCATTGCGCCATATATACATGCTATATAATGCTACATACATAAATATGAAATAAATGCAATAATTCTGACAGTTACAGCAACCTTCCCCAAATTATAATAAAACGTGCAAGAACATTATATTTAACACAATATGTTGTGTTAACACGAAGACGTATACACAAACACCCGGACTCGAACAGATAACAAAATTTATAATTTCGATATCTGTTTGACCGGGTCAAACCCGGTCCCACTGCGCATTTGGCCGGTATGGTGAGTACGCTGCACCACTCTTCTCCACCAGCATATTGTCCCCGATATCTCCACAATAATAACAGTTTTATTCAAAATATTTATACAATATAATTACACTCTTATCACAAAACTCTACTTTTGTCAAAGCTATGAATATATTAAGCAACATTGATTTGGCTTCAATTATTGAAAATGGAGAACGCCTCTTTCCCGCAAAAATGCGTAATACGCATATTTCTACTACATTTACAATCCTTTAACGCGGCGAATTGGAGAAAGTAAAAGTAGCTATTAGAGTAAAGTGCTTCCAGTGAATCTAGTGACACGTGACACCTATGTTACAATTACATTTCCCCGCACCCATTAATTCTCTGTCACGTCCGCTACTTATCGTTGAGGGTCCCTTACACGTATTTAGAGAACTAGGCCGTGTATGAATGGTACATGAAAGGTTAAAACAACAGTTTTAAGTATATTTTCAAAAGACTTAAACGTCATAGTTACCTTATATTAATAGCCCTGAAGCTCCGCCGTGTTCAAATGTGAGTTTGGTAAGGGCAAAGCATCTGTAGTTGTCCTCGCGTAATGCTTACTGACATCCTATCTAGGTTTGGTTTTAAATGTCCGTTGACTGCAGTTGTTACTCAGATAAAGTGCGTGCGTGTTTTCTAATTAAATACTCCAATACTATTTTCCACTGCTGTTCACAAGTTGGTCTGTTGTTTCTAACAGAAGAAAGTCAATTACATACTCTTAATGCGGAGCTACAAAGGACGGTACAACTTAATGGCCCATCCGTTTGACGTTTTCAGTAAGACCGCCGACAAAGTAACTGCTCTCCAATCGATGACTAAACGTGCCCCTCGTAGCACGAAATTGCACATATTTAGCTCCTAGTAAATTCTATTTTCTTATGGTTTTGCCATCATATGTCACGTAAACGTTTCAATTATACAAAAACTTAAAATAAAAAGTAACCTTAACTCATAACCAGGCTTCAAATTATCTCTGTATATAAAGTTTCATTAGAATTAGTCCAGCGGTCAGGACGTGTTACTTTGCAGATGGAGAGAGTTACTTTTGGATTTGTAATATAAAGCATTACATTAATAATAAATATTAAAATTATAAGGAATATAATGAAAGAATTTCCGGCACGAATTTAAAATTTTGCGTAATAATATTATTATTGTACTTTAATAAAGCCATTTTCTTTAGCATTTGCGTATTCCGAAACTTTCAAAGACGGACAGCGAGAATATAAACTTAGTCTCTGAAGAGCCAAACTACGAACAAAGCTATGCTTTGGGGACGGGCAAATATTTGAAGTCACTTCATAGTTATATTGAGTGTAACTTAGTATTAACTTGTTAAGTATACAGCTTATGTATTACTTATGAATTTAGACTAATATTATTCTCGAAATCGATCCATTTTAATATGTAATGGGTACTCAATATATGTGATTTTTAATTTCTGTATAGACGATAATTGGTTCGTGGTAACGGCAATGTACGACCACGTGTATGTGTGCTGACCACGATCCACACAAAGGTGTCCAAACTAAAAAACGGGTGTAGCGGCGCGATACCTATAGTAACATGAGCTCGCGCCTCACATGAAATGCTGAGCACGCAAGATAACCAACGAATAACAATGGAGTACGTCATAC
>DWNE01008360.1:0-11577 GCA_018249875.1 Cecropterus toxeus | reverse complement strand
TTTAACTATAAGTAAAGCGAGCTTTCATTGGCGGTTCAGTTCTGTTTTTCTAGTTATATGGGGTTTTTTTTTCTACGTAGAATGCCTAAATTATTTTCTTCGTAATGTCGTCACGTCTCGTCATTGTCCTACTGTTGGGCACGGGTCTCTTCTATGAGCAAGGCTTTAGACAAATGCGAATTGGTAAATTTTACACACTTTTGATACTTTTTTATAAGAATTCAGGAATTGGTTTCTTGTTGCCGTTTGAGCAAGAAGTAAATCATTTCCTACGCATACTATTATAAAAGAAATCACGCATATTAAATGGGATTAAAACTTGACCTCCGACAGTATTAAGAGTTACGGATCTCTTTTAAACGATAAGCTCAAGAAGTTCTCGTTATGTTGTATATCTTTAGTTTCATCAGTAGTTTCCAAATTAAACAACGCGTTTATTAATTAAGTGCTGTAGGAAAACATGTTTGGGATATTCTTATATATGCGTATATCAAGCGTGGGAGCTTAGAAATTGTGGTTATATTGTAACTACACACAGACACGATAATTTTACTTATTAGCATGTTTTTGTAGTACAAATTAATTAATTTAATTATTTCCAAATTACTTTTTTTTTTAAATAATTAATTTCTACTTTTTAAAAATATAAATATAAATTGTTGTGGTTAAAATAACTTATATCGAATTTGACTTTAATATTTACAATTGTAAAAACACAATTGCGTGAGCACTGAAGTAAGCAGCCGTATGACGAAGAATCCTTACAGTCTATAAATAACTTTAACACAACTAACTAATAAATGTATAAACTTACTTTGGAAAAGCTTTCATTGTACATTAAATACATAAATAAAACCGTTGCACCATAAAAAGCTATAAAAAACAAAGAGCCTAATGAACTGTAAGGCTTTAACGCAATAACGGTAGAGTAGGTCATAATTTTCCACGGTAGTGGTTCTAGTTGATTACAAGAGAAGGGATATGACTGCATAGAAAAGAGCCTCCAGGCTTGATCGACGGAAACTGTAATGCCTATATTATTAATTTAGGACCTTCAATAAAAGTACGTGCTTTATTTTATTTCTATTTTATTTGAGAAACATACAATACAATGTAATACTCATATATAGGTTCTAAGAATTAGGGCACATATCAGCGAAGTTTCCACTAATATCTCATTCATTAAAAAAATTGTAAGAATGACATGGAGCAAAACAAAAATATTAAGAGATAAAATAATAAAAAGTAAGTAAACATTTCAAAATTGCCATACAGTGGTAAATTTATTAAAAATAGCAAACTAGCATGCATTTTCGTTTATTTAGTGTCACAAATCTACCATTTAAGTTTTCGGTACGCTGTCATTTACACCCTGTATACATACTTACACATGTATCTACACGTGCGAATATTTACTCGCACACCTTGTTAAATCGATTAATTGAAGTATAAGCTATTAATCAAAATACCTTAGCCTGCGGCGTCGCCTGCATGGACTGTTTAGCATAATACAGAGTATCAAATGTGTTAATCCAAGTCACAAACTATGCCTGTGACACATTTCATTTAAATTTGTTCCAGCGTGAAATAGTAACAAACATTCATCCGTCCGAACAAACTTTTGCACTTATCATTAAATGTACAAAAACACAAGATACTTTCTTATGAATGCCTCAACGGCAATCGGTGTAGCTCTATGGTAAACTATTACTTCCCATTTTAGGTCATAATTTGCTACGGTCTTTCCTCGACGGTACTGCACACTATATCCTTAGGGCATACTTGGCCACACAGCTCGATCACAGTCGTGTACACCGCGTTCTCTTTGCCCATGAATGGTCTCCGAGATGTTATCTTAATGGGCGAAGATTTTGTTTGAAGATTTGATCATATCACTTATTCCGTTTTATTATTAGTTAGAGATTTGTTACTCAGATTGAATTTAAATTACACAATTATTTTTTATTCAGTTTTCGTATTCTATGGCAGTTAGTACATCACAGCTTTTGAGATGGTAGGCACTAACTTGTTTTTTTTTTAATAGCGACCGTTTAATTCACTTCGCATTCCACCACCCTCAAAGTTCACGGTGAAGTTCTTTTTATCAAAATAATTAAGAAAATATAGCCTATATAAAATTCTCAGTTTTCTTTTATTTAAGCCCGGAATTACTGTACAAGGAGCATTAGAAAAACGTATTAATTTAACATATTAAAAGGTACGTCAAAAATATATTCAATAAAAACAATATCCCAGTGATTAATGGTAACCTTAGGAGACTAATGGCGATATTTAAAAAAGTAATTATATTGATATTTCACGTGAATCGGTCACGCGAGTGTAGTCAAGCCGAACTTGATTTACGATCAGCTTTAAATACGCTTAATGGTAATTTTATATACACCTTTCCAATAATAAATATTACCTACGGACATATGTAACTTTCCCCAAATGGAACTGCAATTAGGACTCCAGGTTCAAATAAACTTGAAGAAGATCACAGAGAACCGAGTACTAAATTGAAATAATATAAGCATCTCTGAGTTAATAAACAAAATGCAAATACCTAATAAATTGTTCCCCATAAATTGTTATCCTTATTAAATAGTGTTCGTGATACGATAATCAAAATAAATATAGTTCGATCGGGGGGATCACCGCCACACCTATTTCTAACGTAAAGCAGTTCTTACGTTTCGATTGAACGGTTCGGTTGCCGCCTCATTTACACACGAGGCGAACATCTTAGTCCTCTTGAGTGGCAATGAGTCTTGATAAGTTTCAGATAGAATCATTGTTCTACATTTGTTACAAATGTCCGTGAGCAGCAGTAACGACTTATCTTCTAGTAGATGCTTTACAATACAGGTTTAAAAATTCATTTGTATACAAATGTATGAATGTATGAATTATACATATCGGTAACAGCTACCTAATCATTATAAACAGATGACGCACGTGCGTCAGACGATATCTAATGATCAACCCATCTACCTGCTATTACTATAAAAATGGTCTGAGAACTGTCTCATCACGCATTTGCTCTGGATGCGTCTCGGTGCACGGATCTCTGTCTGTTTCAACAGGCCGTACTTGCCCAAACTATTATCATTTAGCTGTAATTGCTATAATCTCTGAATCAATAGGATATTCCGATGTCCGGCCTTCCGGCCCTCCGTCCATTCCGGCTTCGGCCACTTCATTCCTTTAGTTACCACTTCTGATGTCTGGCCTTCCGGCCATTTCGCCATTCGGCATCCTTCTTTATATTGCGACATACATTTATTTTTGTATATTACTTTCAGACAAAGTCAAAGGTAAAACTAGTCACGAGTAATTAAAACTTGGTTTAATGGCAAACATTTCAAACTTTATCAAGCAAACTGACAGCGAAGTTAATACAAAGACAAAGTAGTCTAGACTGCAGTAAAACTCTGCTATAAACTAGTGCTTTTTGTACAGTTACATAGAATTTTTGTTTTATTTTCTGAAGTAAAACCCTTTTAGTGCGTTAGGGAAAGCCGTACATTAAATTAGATCTATACTAATATTATAAAGCTGAGTTTGTTTGGTTGAACACTAATCTTAGGAACTATTGGTACGAATTGAAAAAATATTTTTGTGTTGAATGGAGTATTTATTGAGGAACGCTATAGGCTATATAACATCATGCTGTTCGTTTGTCGTTTTCTTATGTAGTAGCGGGTAAAACCGCGGGGCACAGCTAGTTAATTATATGTGTATTATATATATTACTAATTTTATAAATGAGAACGTTTGTGAGCATGTATATTTGATTGTTACTCCTTCACACAAAAAATACTACACGGATGTCCCTGAAATTTGACACACATAAGCTTATGACCTGGTTTAACACAATGGATACTTATTATCCCGATAAACATAACGAAAGCGGGCAGAGTCGTAGAAATAAGCTAGTATTCAGAAAAGAAAAACGTTCCGCATGTGTATGTCGCATATATTTATATTTAGCGCAAAGAAAGTCCTCCAAACAGAGATTAAACCATAATAGATGTTTGTACTTTATTTACTAATTACCCGACTCCGTTTTTCAGTAATGTTCTTCAAGCGTATGTTTGTTTATATGTATGTCCATTTATTTGGCACACGCTATACGGCTTGACGGATCGTGACGTATGACATACCATTACAATCGTCTCAGTTTGGAAAGTGACATAGGCTATATGATTTTTAAAATGGCTCCTGCAAATAGGGGAAAAAGGGGGGAAAGAGACGATTTTTTTTATATCATGTCATTATGGGTATTTAATGAAAGCTAATTAATTTAACAATGTTTTTAATTTTGAAGGTACGAATATTCTATATATAGCCAACTTTAGATACACTCTTGCTACAAATAGTTTAGTTTTGAATTGAACGCTTAAAACGCAGACAGAAACCTAGAAAAATATGTAAAACTTTTTGAACGATGCATATTCGTCATTATCATTACCCCACCGTCATTAGCGATATCCAATTACGGGGTCGGATTTAATTAAGATTACACCGGGTAATAGGGCAGGACTTGTAAGCTGATGAGGGCTTGACCTGCGACACACTTTCACACAGCCGAGGGCTATTTTAAGTATTTCAACACCGTGATTGTTTTTTTTTTTCACGAGTATGCAGGTGGTGCTCGATTGCTACTACAATGATGAAAAAAAATGCAGTCTACCTGATGGTAAGTGCCCACTGCTGCTCATGGACACCTGTAAGCAATTTCACATAGAACAGGGATTCTATCTAAAGCTAATCAGGTGAGTTGCTAGTCCCTAGGACTAAGATGGTATCCTTATATGAAAATGAGCTAATGACCATACTCTCACACTAAAACGGAAAATCTGCACTATCGCCTACCAGGCATGATTGTTGGGAACCTCATTAGCGGCTAGACTTCAGCAATAAACCCCAAGGACTGAGCTGATGGATGCAAGGTTGCCTCCTCGCATAGATATCGCAAATATATAAAAAAACGTAACCCATTAGCGGCTGCACTTCTCAGCAATGAACCTCAAAGGGCTGATGGATGGAAGGTTTAAATGCTTCCTGGCATAGATATCGTAAATATATAACGAAAAAATATCCATTAAAAGTTGGACTTTTTAGCAATGCGCCCCAAAGAGCTGTTTGATGAAAGATTTAAATACCTCCTCACATAAATATCGCAAATAGATAAAAAACCCTGCATTAGATGAACACACACTTGCACCATTTATACATACATATTGACTCTTCACATTCCTAAAATAAAGCTCCAAAATAGGATGAACAATCTATAAAATCCTATTTGTCATTCCTTAGTCCTACTCCATTTAACCGACTTATCATAACAGAAATGCTCGTGGTAAATAGAAGCCTTAGAAAAATACTGAACGTTTATTTACCCACGACCCGTACGAGCAAATGAATGCCACTGCCCACTGTCAATATACACGCAGAGACAAACATTTGTACGTTTAAGTATGATAGTATTAGTATATTTAACAATAAACAATAGTTTAGTAGTACTGTGGCATATACATGGGGTTAATGAAAATTTAAACAAAATACTAAATAAATTGAAAAAGCCAATGCGTATTCATATAATTATTTAATTCCTACATGAAACTACAACTGCTGCGAAAATAATTTGAAATTTCACTATGGAAAAGCGACATAGACAATCGGTATAAGGATCCACAAGGCGAAAAAAACCTTAGAAACCTTTACATTTAGATAACAACGAATGACACCTTGTTATAATACATTCTAATAGTTCTAGTATCTTACTTACCATATACCTCAGTTGGTAAAGTATATGTAGGATATACTAGATTATTACTTTAATTTACTTTTAATTGGGAATTTGTGTCCTATTTTAAGGGATTATGTTTTTACGACCCTGAAAATTTTAAACCTAAAAAAACATACATCAATCAAATTTGCAGTGACCACCATCACCAATAATCGCAGTGACGTCACAGTTCTAAACCCAACCCTAAGAGCAAACAAGAAGCGTTAGCAAATAACCAATGGAAAACCGTTACTCACAGTTCTGAGAAACCGAGAGATATGTAGTACCTGTCCTCTATGACGCACGCATCGTGGTTTATTAACTGTTTCATTATCTTATTCTTATGGAATACTAGTGTCTACCTGTGACTTCTCGCGTAAACTTATGGTAGGTATAAACCGTAGAAATACGTCTCCATGTACAAGATTACACTTAAAAGCCGCTAAAACGATTGCAACGGGATTTAATGCAACGACTATATGTAAGTTATGTAACATAGTCTCCTGTTATCTTTAAAATGAAAGTCCTCGCGAAAATTAAAACTCACGACGCACGGAGATGCGCGCAACCTCGTTTATTATTATAAAACATTCCTTCCCAGAATCCTGAACACCTGACGCGTGTGACCTACTAACTGGGTGGTTGCATCGTCATTTGATATTCCAAAAATATTACATCATCGTCAACCCATCATTGACCTACTATTACCAGTTCTTCTAGACCGTGATTATAAAAAAATTACAGTAAATGACATTTAAATGGAAATTTTGGACGAAAAAAAAATAAAAGGTCATTTTTCCCGTCCCGTCAGACTTTCCCGTCAGTATTTGTGCAAATTGATGATCAAAAAAGTCAATATTTTTTTATTGTATATTGTAATGAAGCATTCCAGTACACAGTAAAAAACACAATTGATCTACTGTAATTACAGTGCACCTGGAAGCACTATTACTCTACCTTCAGAAATTTAGACCATAGTCCACTAAGTACCGAATTTCGAGTTGCACACATCTTTGACAGCATTTTAGAGTATCTAACATACTATATTATTATATTTGAAGTATATAATTTTCTTATAACTGCATATTATTTCACTCTATGTTTTCCTTCAACGTTAAATACTAACATAATTATATAATATTGACTCATTGAGAATGAATTTTCTTACACCCTTTTTTAGTACTAAAAAAAGGTACCTACTAGCTGTGCCCCCTCTGGTTTCACCCCTTACTACATAAAAAAAACAAGCAAACATAGCGTGATGTTATATAGCATTCCTCAATAAATGGATTATTCAATGAAAAATATTTTGTCAATTCGAACCAGTAGTTCTTGAGATTAGCGCGTACAATTAAACTAACAATATCTTCACTGTTTATAATATTAATATAGATTTACGGAACAACTGTATATAAATTATGAAACTCTTGTATTTTATCCGTAACTCCGTATAAGTATTATTTACTTATTAAGTGCTTCCGACTGCCGGAATTAAACGTATCACAGCTTATATCGTCATAATTCTGGTTCTCCGAATCTCCGTACGTTATCTTGGAAATATCAAAAGGCTTGTAAACCGGACGAATGACGTCAGTTGTTAAGCCTTCTTATATATTACGTGTTTCGTCTTTCTTGTTTATATAATTAGTTACTAAAATTAATTTGACTATTGTACGCTTCAAAAAAATGTTTTGTATGTGAATATTGCTACGGTAGTTATTATAGGTATATTATTATTCCCGTTTCAAGTATAATAAGCCAAAATGTAATATATTCAATGTATTATCTTCATGATATGATGGAGGAAGAACCCTTTATGGTTCTACTGCTTATATTGCTTTATACTGACGACCCGCGTGGCGAAGTGGTCACCATACCGGTCTGACATGCAGTGGGGCCCGGGTTGGATCCCCGGCCAGACAGAATTGTGAATGATGCGTTTAGATTTCTGTTATGGGTCTGTATTCACGGCACCTACGACACAGGAGAAAATCCCACGGTGGGGCTATGAAAGCGTTTATTTATGTTTACTGTCTTGTAGCCGCAAATTTATGCAGTGTCGTTAAATTTACAAACCTAAAAATTTTATTTTTTCCAAATTATCTCAAAGAACTTAATTAGCTCGTAGGTACTTATTATATGTATACATGACGGATAGATTTGGGAAATCGATAAAAAATATTGTACAGGTTTCAGAGATGTTACAGTTAAGGATTTAAAAAAAATATTAGTTGTAAAAATGAAGCGGTTAAAAAAATCTGCTGTCAAGGTTTACAAAAGATTTTTACATCGCATATATTTGATAGTTTCCGGAGCTCCATAATAATCCTAATCTAAATCTCCGCAGATCTAAAAAGATAGATAAGATTCCCGGAGGTCGAATGTCAAAGGCGTGACTCATTCTGATATAATGCACCGCAACCTCGTTTAGAATGCGTTCCGCTGACTCACGCGCACCTTTTTTACTTTTTCTTTCCCTTCTGTTATATCTTGCCAGTATTTTATTTCTCATTAGTAGTTTTAACCTTGATTGTATCCTTTCATTACAAAATAGGTTTATAATTTAAATTCAAAGTAATGCTACTGGATTCAGTTAATTTTACGAAATAAACTGTAGCTCGTTTATGAGAATAGTCATTTAGTTACGTGCTGGCTTACTCACTTACAACATTGCTAAAGAAGAGCGATAGGTGCTAAGATGACCAACTAACATACGTTAATTTTCTTAAGCACTTTTGTGTCACAAAAAGTACTGAAAGCGCTCAAAACATTCACTTGGCATTGCAAGCGTCAGCGTTAAGCGAAGTTTGGAAAATTTTACTATAGTTTGCGACGTAATTTCGTTGCCTTATACGATCAGACACGTTCATTTTTTTAACGCTAAACGTCAGCGTTCAGCACTAAATCTAGCTTGAAGCTTATATTTTACTGGCCCTCGGATTCTCCCCAGTCATATTTGGGCAGTACTTAAACCCTGTTAGTGGTTATCAACCGGTTAGAAAATTATGGACAGATTAACCTATCTGTCCATAGTTTTCTTACAGATATACGGCCACTATGATTTAGTAAGATCTAGACAAGTACGACCAGTGTTGGTGGAATACGCATTAATCTCTTCAAATGTCTGCATAATGTTATAACACTTCAAATGTCTGCAAATGTTATAAAACTTATTTCTACACCAGAGCAAAATATAAGAGCAACATAGTATAACGCCATAGTGCGTGTGAAAATTTTAATTTTAATTAACGGAAGCGGTATGACTCCTAAACATTATTTATGATATGAGTTTCACGCTACGGCAAATATGTAGAATTCTTTGTATCTATTTCTCGTCAAAATTTGTTATGGCTCCTTATAAAATTACTCTATGCTACTGTTTATTCATCAACGCCTTATCTTAATTGCAACTTAAACAAAAAATGCGTATTATAATTAAGGAGTTGTTTTTTTAAGCGAGAATTTCTTACTATCATTGTTGTAAGTTCTATTTTTGTTATAATATTTATAGTTTAACGGAATAATGCGTAATGGTCTACTTATTTTATTATCCGTGTCATTTACATTTTAAGTATTTCAATATGTGGTAGATATCTTAGTGGTTTGAGTGCGGAAACACCATTCATTCATCCGTCAGCCATTCGAGATCCACTGCTGGATATATGCCTCCCCTAAACGGCGCCAACCGGTCCTGTGCCTTTTAAGTGCAACGGTTTCCCGCTGTATTCTTTAGGTGATCGGTCCACCTGGAGGGGGGGCGGCCTGCGCTCCTTTTGCCTAAATGTGGTCGCAACTCGAGGATCTTTCTTCCCTACCGGTTGACGGTCCTTTGAGCGATGTGGCTGGTCCACTGCCAGTACACGGAAACACCGCTATCCTCATTTCTTCATTGCCATTTACCATGTTTTAAGGTGCTGTTTTGTTCTAGTTTAAAAGCAAGTAGGAAAATATAAAACTAATTTGACGCGTTTCAATTAAATCTTCCGATGCAGCGGCAAACATGTGATCGAAATCACATAGGACTTCTAAAGGGTCATTTATACATGGCAAAAGACGACAAGAGCTATTCAACAGGACGATTGGTACTTAACACAAAACGGTCATAATTATTAAATTTTAACTAAAGCTAGAGCGATAGGGTGATTAGGTGGTAATCCGTTTCTGAGTCAACGCCATAGATCATTATTTATATACCATAATAGCGTTAATGCCCTACACGTCATAAGCTGTGAATGGATGCTTATCTAATTGTTAAGTGATTAGTCATTACTAATCATTTACTAATCTCCTTTTAAAACAGCTTTTCGAGAACATTACCGTAAAGAACATTAACCTTCTTTTGACGCAGTCAGGTAAATATTAAAAGTACAAATTCTTTCGTTTGACAGATTTGATTTCTTTAACATTTGACGTGACCTGGGATTCGAACCACTGATTTTTCTAAAATTATGTGCGTATTAGAATTTAATTATCACTGCTTTACGGCGAAGGAAAACATCGTGAGGAAACCGGCACATCTGAGAGTTCCCTAAAAAAAGAGTTCTCAAAGGTTTGAAGTTGGTTGTTTGAAGTCCACCAATTCGAACTTGGCCAGCGCAGTGGTTTATGCCCTAAAACTCTCTCATTCTGAAAGGACACCTGTGCCCATCAGTGAGACAATAATGGGTTGACGACACTGCAACTAAATATACGAATTGCGTCTTTCTTTAATCGAATTTAAATAAAAACAAAATGGGATGTTCGTAGTTGATTAGGCTTGTTTCTGTTAGACAGGTCAAAGTTTGTTATATCCGTATATTATATATACATATTTTTCCGCGTAACATCTAAATATACATGAGCGGATACAGTACAGTAGGTAAATTAATAATGAAGGAAATACTCCTATATTTTTATTTGTCAATTATTATCAACTCAATTATTGTGCGCACGGTAGGTACCTATCTACCACATGTAAATAATAATTAATTTGATCATGGGTAAATGACATGATTGCGGTCCAAAAATAGTGCTGTGTATTGAATAACATTATTTTAGCACATTGTGATATACATATTTCGATTTATGTGGTGACAGAACGATTGTGTTCATGGATCAACATCCTAGATTATATGACACGTTTGAGAATACCTTGTGATAATACTAGAATTTGCCCGTCGTAGAGTCGCTCCTACGACATCGCGTTCCCCCACGAGAACAAAAACGAAGAATTATCAAGTTGTAAGACTATGCATGGATGGATTTATGTTGGAGAATATACTTGTTTTTGTATTTAAACTTCAAGTTCTATTTTAACTTGTAAAAATAATAAGTCTGAGTGACACAAATTGGCGAAGCCTGCTATAAATTCTCATTGCTTTTATTTCCTACGTTACTGATAATTCACATATTCGGTCCCTTACTAAGTGTGCCCATTACGTATTTATGATCTATGCACGATTTTACGATAAGACACTTTATAGGCCATCATCTGATTGTACATAAACCTATTGCAATACGGAAATGACAAAAAGCAGTAATGCAATATACCTTCGTGGACATAATACGATAGGATGTTTACGCGTACAAGATCGATGTTACTAGAAACGGCTCGGGTGAATTACTATAACAGCAGTAATGTAAATGCAGCGACAATGTAAATTGCTATAAAATACTACAATGCAGAAAACATACTAACATCGATAATCTATTAGATTTGCCATGTGGTAGAACCAATGTAGTTCGGCCGGGGAAGTACCACCGCCACACCTATTTCTAGCGTGAAGCAGTTCTTGCGTTTCGGT